>OX438769.1:21037633-21320753 GCA_949316455.1 Acleris holmiana
CTAAGGCTGCATTTAGATGTTACCAATTAAAATTATTAGTAATATAATTTTATTTCAAATGAGATTGTCCAAACAAAATCAAACCTTAATTCTGCATTACAGACGTTCGTCTATTAGAAAATAAAATATAATTATTGTGAATCACTCCCAATCCTTTACACCTATAAGGCGCGGCGCCAGCTTGTTGCGTTAACCTGAAACCTTATTCGTATTTGGTAGCTGCATGTACTTTAATGCGTTTCTATGTACCGAATGTAGCCTAACTATGAAGACGATATGATGCGTTAGCCGAGTTGGTAGGGACCCTGCCTACGAAGCTAGCGGTCCCGGGTTCGATTCCCGGTATGGGCAGATATTTGTGTGATGAGCACGAGTATTTGTTCCTGAGTCTTGGATGTTTTCTATGTATTTAAGTATTTATTTCTCTATATAAGTATTTATATCGTTGTCTAGTACCCATAGTACAAGCCTAGATCTTAGTTTGGGACTAGGTCAATTTGTATGAGATTGTCCCCCTGATATTTATTATTAAAAAAAAATAAAAAAAAAATAAGGAAATATAAAACAGGCACTGGTTGGCTTGAAGACAGCAACGACTTACTATACTTATTGTTTAAATAACTTGTTTAACTCTCAGAATTTGTGAATCGGCTTTAGCTATAAAGAAGAAAGAAAAACACATATATTTGTTCGAATCATGTGAAGCATGAACATAAATTACTTACGCTTCCTATTATTTACATGTCATACAGCATGCTATGTAATGGCTCTCAAGGTTCGAAATTATTTTACTTTATTGCATTCATGCACACAATCTTAACATTGATTAACGAAGTTCTTAGTAAACAGTAAAAACATCGTGCTAGTTTCATATCGATTATTTGTATTAATCCGCGCCATCTTAACATTGATTAGCGAAGTTTTTAGTAAACACAGCGCGGAGTTTCTTGTCAATCAGCAATAAAGTTGACACTTGATTTACCTAAATAGATGTCGTAACAATGTTCGAACTTTGATGTACATCGCGAACGATTACAGTGTTGAGATAAACTTAATAGTTTCAGTCGATTTATTTATTAAAGTTTCAGTTCACCTACGAAATTTTTACTTTATTAAAGACCGCAGATTCATTTCACTGTATTATTCCATTCAAATAGCATTGTCAAATAGCGCCATCTTACGCTAACAATAACATTGAGCAGTTCTTAGTAACAGTAGCGCGTGAGTCACTTTATCGTCAGACTAGCAGATGTTAAGTACCTACCTTTTTAAATAGATGTCGTAACAATCTCTCATTACTTGAATAATACACAAATATTGGAATAATTAATGTATTTCACTTTAATCAACACTTTTAATAATGTGGTTTTTAATAACAACTGAAGATAGCTTGAAATCAAAAAAAGTTTGCAGTTTTTATTTTGATTTGACAGTAATAATTGAAAAAGACCTGAATCACGCTATCAAAGTTTTTACGATCGGTCGCATATATAGATCAGCGTTCTAGTATTATCTTGGTTGAGTAAATATCAGTACAGAGGAGGCGCCCCTTTGGAACGTATCGAAAGACCGCCTTGTCCTTAAACAATTAGTATGGAATTGGCCACTCCAGAAAACTGTTAGCGGGACTATCCTATAACATTAGTACAGCAATGGTTGTGTGGAAAGTGTTAACAGGAACAAAGATGAATAAACAAAGATGAATAAACAAAGAAATAAATTTATGAAAAATAAACCGGAGTGCCGTAAACAAAAATATAAGTAATATAAAATTGAATTATACGGCACTCCGGTTTTGCTTCTCTTTACAAAATATTTTGTTATAGAAATTTATGAGGCGAGAATATGCAAATTTATCATTGAAGGATTGTCAGGTCATTCGTTTACCTGTTGAGTTTATGGAATTCTGAATCACTGATCGATGGAAACTATTGAGGATCCTGGATCATCCGACTAGATCCCTGATCGATGGAAACTATTGGGGATCCTGGATCATCCGACTAGATCCCTGATCGATGGAAACTATTGGGGATCCTGGATCATTATTGGGGATTCTGGATCATCCGAGCGCAGCGAGGACAAATGATCCAGAATCCCCAATAATACCCTACTGTCGGTTGTAATTATTTTCCGAGGAGGGGCGATATTTTTGACGCCGAGTGTATTTACAGTTTATAGTGTATAGCGAGATTTTATACAAAATGTATGAAATCTCGTAAAAGTTTGGACCAAGTTTTTATTTTCTTGCTTTTTTCCTCTTTCTACCAATATTAGGTACATCGCTAACTCCCTAAGGTCTCCAATGTAAAATAAATATCCTTGTTAAATAAACGACCGCAATGTAAAACGCCGTGTGGGCAAACCGTCCGGAATCCGAGGGTTTTCTCCGGCTTACAAAGCAAATCGCTATTTACCCGCATTAGTCCCCCCCCCCCCCCACCCGTCAACAAGGTGGCTCACGGTACATTGCGTTATCCTTAAGTAAAAAACCCTAAAAAGCCAGTTAAGTGATAGTGAAGCCATCTGTCATTCAGTACCAGGACCTTAGAGCCCACTTATCTACCATTAGGGGCTTTTTATTTAATTTTTACACCTATTGACTTTTTTTTATGTTAAGGAGTACAGGCACACGAGCACTCAGGCCACCTGATGGTAAGTGCTGTGACCCATAGATATTTGAATTCTCAAGACTATAATCCTAAGACCTCAAATGCGTTGCCAACCCTGAGGACTAAGATGGAATGCCTCTATGCCAGTAATTTCATCAATTGTCTTATCCCCACACCGGAACACAACAATGCGGACACTGTTGCTAGGCGGGTTGTTAATGGATAAGATGGTGGTAGCGATCCGGACGGACCCTGCACAGGGTCCTACCACCACTAGGTCCTATCATCACTGTGTTAAACCAATGCCGCCATTAATGTCAAATTAATAAGAGGTATCATAACGTTCAGAATACAATAACACTAGAGATGAATAAGCCCCCGTTGGCCTGAAACCCTAGCCCGATGCCTTCGCTAACTAGCGTTTCTTTTCGTTTTGTTTTTAAACCCATTGTGTCACTGGTAGATCACGTGTTGTTCGTATGACGTGATCTACTAGTGACGCGATTGGTTTAAAAACAAAAGCGTACGCATGTTGGCTACGGCTTCTGTCCCTCTATTGTACGCTGTTAAACAATAATGCTTTTTAGGGTTCCGTAGTCCGTCGGTCCGTCCGCAGCCTACCTCAGAGACTCCTAGTACTAGAAAGCTGTAATTTGGCATGAATATGCATATTAGTCACGCCAACAAAGTAATACAATAAAATCATGAAAATATTTTTTTACTGTACCTTCTCCATTCGTAACTTGGGGATGTATTTGTTTCTCGTCTACCCTATAGTGTGTAGTGTCGTTGGATATGTCTCTCAAAAATGTTGCGGGCTTCAGGAATCAATTTTTCGATTAAGGGATCCGTTTATGAAATCTTAGTATCGTCGTCGTCGTCGTCGTCGTCGTCGTCCCGCCCACAGCCAAAACTACAAATACTAAAATACCGAAAAATATCTTCAATGAAAGCGCATGACATAATTTTTAGTTAACGGCTTTGGAACCCTACACTGAGCATGGTCCGACATGCTCTTGCCCGGGTTTTTTCATGTTATTATTGTTTATAACTCGGACGGCATTACTGGTAAGTAAACAGTGGGGCTAGACGAGTTGCATTCGACAATCGTTAGCGATTATGTTTCTATAGACAAATGTATGGAATGACTTAAGCCAGTGAGATAGTCACGTGGTACTATCTCGGTAGCTTAAGTCAATTCCATACATTTTTCAATCGAAACATAATCTCTAACGATTATCGAATACAACTTGTCTAGCACTATTATGGAGTACGATAACGTATCGAGGCCGTGTGTGCTTATTTGCTATAATCCTCCATGCCATAAAAAAAAAACATAGTTTAAAATAAAGTCGCTCTCTGCGTCTGTCTTTCTTTCTGTTTGTAAAACCGCACACTCCTTCTAAAATACGCAACGGATTTTGGAGCGGTTTTCACCGTCAGTTGTATAAGTATTTACCAAAAGTTTTTATGTATATTAAATTCTGGTTTATGTACAGATGTTACAGAATACTTAGTTAGTCTACATCTATACTAATATTAAACAGAGGATCTTTCCTCTGTTTGTATTTTTGTATGTTTGTTACGAGTAAATTCAAACAAAACTTGACCGTTTTCAAAAAATCTTTCACCAGTCGAGTGCTGTATTATCACTGAGTAACGTAGGCTATGTTTTATTTTTCTACGTGGAAGGAGTTGCGGATACCAGTTAGTGAAAAATAAAATTAGTACTAGGGTATTACAGTAAACGGGTTATCGCATCTTAACTTCAGACGAATTCCACATGTAGAGTCCCAGAGGGACTTGGCATTAGGACCTAATTGGAATCTAAGATTAAATCTAGTGTGGTTGTATAGGGATCCTACCTTTTGATAACCAACGTTTCACAAATGATTCATTTCATAAACATATAATTTCACTACCCACGTTTTTTTCCGAAACTGTAAATAATTCTGGATGTACTTCAGGACTATCGTGTAGAACCGTATAGGTTAGTTGAGGTTAGTTTTATTAAAATTCTGAAATATTTGTAATTACAGAAAAAAAGCGGGTTGGCAAATGAATAGGTTGCGAAACGATGCATTTGTCAAAGATTTGTCGGCGAAAAGGCAGAGAACCGGTTGTATCATGAAGCTGGAGATGTTAAACTTCAAGTCAATAGAGAACATGCATGAAAATCAGGATTAAGTTTCAATACACTAAATTTTGAGCCGTTTATTAAGATTTTATATAGAATCAAAACTTATTAAAATAATATATATTTTTTTATGTTTAGATTGTTTTTTTCGGCATCCTCATTTTGTTTACGTAATATTTGAATTCAACGATATTGGCTTAAACATAGTAATTTACGAAATAAATAGAATTTTTTTTTCCTTATCCTTATATTTTGAACATGGAACAACAGCTGTGACGCCATTCCTGTCGTCGATTTTGTATAGTGTGACTTTTTAAAGCTTCATATTTTAAGAAAAAATTACACGACCATTATTTCGCGTTTACAGGTATACCTCTCTTTCATAGCACTTTCCAGAGAGCGTAAGAAACAAAAATACGCATGTTCCTTATTTAATTATCAACTTACAACCGATTAAACAATTTTAATCGGTTTTACTTATCAAGGCAAGGTTAGATTCGGCAATTAATAGACTTAGATACCGCTCGATTAGTTTATTTTAGTTACTTCCATAGTATTATGTCAAATGGTATTTTACTGTGGGGTAGTGCTGCTGATGTAAATAGCATCTTTGTTCTGCAGAAGAGGGCTATTCGTGCTGTCTACAAGATGGGCCAGAGAGACTCGCTTAGAGATAAGTTTAAAGAAATTAACATATTGACCATGCACAGTCAATACATTTATGAAAACATTATGTATGTTCATAAAAACATCGCTAAATTTAGAAAGAACTGTGACATACATAATGTTAATACCAGAAATAAATATAAGCTCGCAGTGCCCTTCACGCGGCTCCATAAAATAAAAAACTCTTTTATGGGTAATTGTATTAGGTTCTATAATAAGCTCCCAAGTAATGTTACTGAACTATCAGTAAATAAATTTAAGAGTTACGTTAAGCGTAAACTAATTTCTAAAGCATATTATAGTATTAAAGACTATATTAATGATAACAATGCTTGGGACTGAATTGCTTGTAATAAAATGTTTAGTCCTTACGACAAAAGGTTGCGAACGTCGAAAAAAAAAGACATCCGACAGAGTTTCTTACAGGTTCTTCTCTGATCGGTCGCGATTTGAACCTGCAGTCAATTTAGGCTAAGTCGCTACTATGACGTTTCAAAAGAGTTTATTATTTGTAAACCTACTTGAATAAAGATTGTTCTGATTCTGATTCTGATTCTGAAGGCCAATATAAAGCTTATTTTTCACGGGACCCGAGACGCCACCGTTGGGCATAGAGTTAAAACCGTGAATTTATTCAACGTGTGAATCTTCAAATTGAATTAAAAAAAATAACACATTCCATTTCTAGTAATCCGTGGCTAAAACAACCTGCGTTTATTTTGGCAGCGCTTTATAATTATGCAAAATAACATTTGCATACGACACCAAAACACTTTTACACCATCAATATGCAAATGGATTCTGGCTCGCACTGGACTCATTCCACCGATGACGACAAATTTTATGTCCGCCCAAGAACGATATTGTTATTTATCGGACGTTCTCCGGCTTATTTTAATTTTGATGAATTACTTTTTAGCACGCCGGTATACCTAACACAATAGCCAGGCATTAACTCGTTAATCCGTTAATCGTTAATTAAAGAAGTTAAAAGTTTGAGTAACGGATTAACTATTCAGTTAATTTTAAAAAAGAACGGACTCGTTAACTTCCGTTAAATTTCCCCAAGTTTGTTAATCGTTAATCCAGTACCTACTATTTACTAAAAAGATACCGCACGCATCGTTCCCCGCTGCGAAAATCACGTTCAGCCTTGCTTCCAAACGAGATCGTCAACATAATTAATGTTCATGTCAATCTTCACATTATGCCTGATAACTAAATTACACACTCCAATTATACACTTTTTTGTTTTAAACTTGTTAGACTCGAGACCAACAGTTTATATTCGTAGATCACTAGCGCAACGATATATAAAAAACACGTGTTACGATTAACGATTAAAGTTACCTTGCGTTAAATCTTCCGAAATGTAACGCTTACACGTTTAACGGAGCCAACTTTTTTAGTAACTGATTAGCGATTAACAAATTTAACTATTTGATTAACGATGCCCAGCTTTGCCTAAAACTAACTAGGTACGGTTGAACCCGTATTTAGTTGAACATTTTAGTACCTCGTAACTATTGATAACAATATACTAAATTCAAACCACTCTCAGTTATTCCAATAAGGTACTATACAAATGTACCCACAGCTATTTATGAGTTCGCTATACGAAGAAAGACTGGTAAGTATTATTTATATTTGACGACACATTAGCCAAATCGCCTGGCTTCGAAGCTAGTAGCCTCAGATTCAAAACTCGGTAAGGGCAGATATTTGTGTGATGAGCGCGACTATTTCGACGGCAGCAAAGAGTAGACGGTTATCTATAAAATCTCAATTTTAGGGTACAGCGTTTTTAGAGTAAAAGTATGATATTTTTTTATTTAATGTTCCAAATTTGCTGAAATTTTGAACAATGCATTATAAGAGCAGCAGTAACCAAATGCTTTAAATGCATTGGTCATAATACATATTTTGCTAAAATAATGTAGTGTCTTCGTGTACGTCGGGCAGGGAAATACATAAGACAATGACACTAACGATAAAGTTCAAACCCTTTTATTTAATGGCACTTATGGCAACGTGACAAGTAATCTTTGTTTGTAATAACGTCACTCAACAGTAGGTCTACAAATACCCGGACAACTTCACAGGTCCGTTTATGCTTATATCTGTTTTAAAATTGTGATGCACATGCCTTCAATTAGGTCTCAAAAAAAGGAAAAAAAATGTTTGAATGTATCAAATCTGCACGGTCTTACGAAACACATCTAGATAAGGACTACGGTCGTCGAGCTGGGGCTCGGGCTGGTGCTCGGAGGCTGGGTGGACCCGCGTCAACGTCCAAATTCCCCGACTAATAAGTTTTATATAATTGGCACAATGGTTTTGCGCCTACTCCGCTACAATACATCAAGCGTGGACGGGGTTGGCTAATGAGTTAGATAATCTAACGAAAACTATAGGCATATTGTTTACGAATTATGATCTTGAGCTGATGAATATTCGTCAATAAGTTTATAAAATGAAAAAATACAATACACCTTGAAACTCAAAGTAACAAAATGGAGTGGTTATGCTTAGACTAAGTGGGTGCATCCGATTTTGATAAAGTAAATTATATCTAGCGAATGCAAAATTAGTGTAGCTAAAGTGTTGTAAAATTGTTACATTTACAAAATTTAATATTTCAAGAACAGTCGGAAGCTTGTTCCGTTGGTGACTAAGTAATTGGATTTTCTATAAATAGAATCTCGCAAGAAGAAGATGTTACATGTAGTTTCAGATGTTAAATGTTATATCACAAAGATACCGCAGATTAAGTATCTTGACTGTAATTTAAACTGATGATAAGTTAATTGTCTAACATTTAGATAGCTCGTTCAGACATAGATTGTTACGAGGACCTTTTTTACTTCAATTTTGTAACATTTTGAGCGATTAAGAAATACCTTTTCAACAAAATCTGTCATTCTGTTTCACAACAAAATCTGGATTCGGCAGCTCCAATAAAACGGATCCGTTCCTAAAAAAGTTTCGAGAAGTATCGGCGACTTCATAGACTGCACGATCCATCATTTATGGTGGTTAAATGAAACAGATTTGAAAGTGTGAACCTAAAACTCTAAAGCGATGGATTTGTTGAAACTGGCTTATGAATAGGGGGCCACTGTGTGGACACACTAATTAATGAATAAACTTAGTTGTATTTTATTATTTCCTACTAATTCATTCAGCAAGCAATGTATCACAGATAGTGTCAATTAAATTAAGGCATCTACGTAAACGTCATGTCATGAATTACGGTTCGCCATTTGTTTATTTCGCCAGTAAAAGTCAATAATAAAGATCATTAATTTATATTCGTATTTAAATTAAATTACTTATTAATCGTGACAGTTCACTCGCCTGAGACAGGTACTTATTTTCCACATGTCAACCTTGCACTTGAATACCGGCAGTACATTGACGGCTGATGGACGCTCTTCCATTTCGTAAATTGTATTGTACTTAATTGGAAATTGCACGCGTTACATTGCTCTTAAGACAAAGTTTAAACTTCAGTAATAAAAGTTACTAACAAAATATCTATCTCACATGATTTCTATGATAGTTAACTACACGTTTAAAATAAAATATATACCATATATATGCAAGCGGGGCCTAACACCCGCGGGTCTATTTTATTTAATTAGGGGTGTCAGATTAATTATTAATTATAATAACACTGACGGTATGAGTAGGTCAACTGGTCAATTTTCTTAATTAACTGAATAGTCATGATTGACCGAAATGAAATAAATAAGCTTCAAAAGTTCAAATAAAATGCCTCCCATTCTAAAATTAAATTATAATTTGAACAGCAATATTGAGCTGTATACTTAATTGCTCGTTTTCTCTTATTAGATTCGTGATTGTTAGCGGGCGTCCGGCTATTGACAGGGCGAGTGGGCTTGTCCGGAGGAATCTCAGCAGGTGAATATTTTATCCCCCGCCGGGCGAGCTATCACCGTCTGCATCTCCCAAGGGATATTAGATTTTCAGGGACTGCCCACCGCCGCCCCGGCTGCCCGGAGCTACTTCGTCTTTATTTGCTTTTTGAAGGTAAACAAAAATTGGGTTAGGAGCGCACTTCATCACGACCCTTCTCTTTATACGTGTGTAACTGTGTCGGTAAACACCCGAAAGAAATGTATTCCCCGCAAGGTAACATTCAGCAGAACGGCATTCCCTTTCCTTCTCAATAATAAATGAAGTACTCGTCTCGCCTCACCGAGACATATCGCTAAGAAAAGCAATTTCATACAATCTATCTAAAACCTTTTTTATAACAGACTAGAACGAAAACTTTCAACCTTCTACCTAGTTATGGTTTACGAATTTGATTAATTTACATAAGTTCTCCAAAAGTTGAGTTTAAGAAACCTTTGCTATCGAGAACACCAGGCACCTGGAAGAGTAATAAACAAAGGTTTAAATGAGTTGGAGCTCGGGAAGTCGTTGTCGAGCAACTTTCCCCCGTTGAAGACGCACGTACTGTGTTCTTCCGTCGCGAGTTGCCGCTAACAATGCCTTTAGCAAAATAATTGAACAACGGTTTTTATTCTCGCTTCGTAACAATGTCTTAGAATTTTACGGGTTGCGCTGGGGCGTCGTTTAGCGGATAATATGCCGCGTGAAATTAATTCCTAATATTTTTACGACGCGTCGTTACGTCCCATGTCACGACGTGTTTACCCTGCCGCGGTGCGGAGCCGGCTTCGCAAATTAGGTACTTACATTTGTACTCCGCTAAATTAAGTGATTAGCAAGAGTGCATTGCAGATTATGAAAAGCTATAACTATAACTATAACTCCGGGGGCCATTAGTGGAGTGTCCCGGCCGCGGGTCGCGAGCGTGCCTAAACCGCTCGTGCCGTCTTCCCAAACGCTGCTAATTACACGTCCCAAATAATAATAGTACTTTAGTCAAATAAATAGTTAACCACTGGGTATTAACCTCCGTCACTTTGACTCCTTTTATGAAACGGTCAAAGTATCTATTCTCTAAAAAGATAAACTAAATCGCCATATTTGTCTTTCTGTTTATCCAGTTTTAAATGTCATTTAGGTTCCGGTAACCTTCGGGGAGGGAAGATGGCCGATTGAAAGATGTCCGGCTTTTGATTTTGATTTATTCTGTTTACTGATTTACTATATTCACTTGACATTGGCGAAATCACTGCGTGGACCGCCATTAATTAAAAAAGAAGAAGAAATGTCATTTAGGTAATGCTTTTCAGAAGATTCATGCGAATGGTACATATGGATCCCAGCGGGCTGAAACCGGGAGCAGTTCGTGTGTTTAATTAATAATCACTTAATATTTATTAAAACTGAACATTGACGTAATAAAGTTGTTTCCACTTTAAACCCACTAAAGCACATGGAGACACGTAAAGGAAAAATAGGGATTTACCGGAACGGATTATCAGCACGCACATTAATTCATTTCGGTCGGGGACTGATGAGATGCAAGCCACCCGTCACGCTTGTGGCTGTGAGGGATTTTCGCTTGCTCGCAAATTTGTATTTTGCTCGTGTTGTTCAATGTTTTGTTTGCGAAATTAACGGAAATACTGTTAGGATTATTCGGTACATACAATAAAACAGAAGGCTTCTCTCAGTTCATAATGATGCATTGTATTTAATTTTACTATGAGCTTGTGTCAAAACAAGAGAAAAGCCTTCCTCTCTCTCCATTTTTTCTCATCTCTTGTCTTGTAGCAATTTACTAACCCTTTCGAAACAGTCAAGTTCATTCACCATCTCCCTGCAGTGTCATAAACCTAGCTACTAGGGTGAACATTTATTCGCACAGAGACAAATGACGGTATTCAGTGGCACCTGACTTCAAACAGAGATAGTTCTGTGGAAGGCAGGCTGCAGCAGTGCCTCCATCCGCGACGTATAATAATAGTGGCGTGGACCCGTCTCTATCTAATCCCTATCCCGTCGTGGGCACGGCGCCAAAACGCTGCGGGAGGGCGTAATTCCATCCCCGCCGAGTGGATGGTTTCAAGACGAATATTACGAGTGATTCTTCGCAAATTGTTGGCTCCGAGGCCGTTAAAGTAGTATTTGTAGTATTACAATAAGTTGCGTGAATAAGAGAGGTATCCGATAACGAGGCGTGTTCAACAATGTGTATTTGAATGAGAGTTTCAGCCGAACGTGAATAATCGACTGAATAGGGACAGAATAACAGAACGCTCCACTTCGCAGCGATTAATAAAGGGGAATCAAACGAAATACCGAACGTGTGAGTGGATTTATAAAGAATCTTTAATCCAAATGGCAATGTTATCGCTCGCTTTGCGTGGTTTTTATTGTTCGAGAGCGAACGAGCGAACGCGGCGTAATTTTCTGTCACCGCAAGCCGTATCCTACAGAACTTTGAATTGTATTTTCGAATAACTTTGCTCTACATTCGTTCTTACTTATTGTTCGTTTCCCTTTTGTCATGCGAGTACATAATCCGCAGGATTTAAGGAATTAATGTTTAATTTTATTGAGTTACTTATGTTCCAAGTCATACATTTATTTATTACTAAGGACGTATCCTTAAAGTCATTTATTTTCATTTGTTTTTTCTTGACTGTGGAATTGATTCAATTAAAGTAGGACTACTAGAATTTGATATTTTAACACTAAGTATAATATTACATATATGGGTATTTTTCCAAGAAATTGAACCTAATTAAGGGCTGGAATTAAGTTATGCTAACTTTTACATGTGTAAAAGTTACCGTAACTTAATTTCAGCCCTTAATTAGGTTCAATTTCTTGGAAAAATACCCATTGCTATATGGGTATTTTACAATAACGATCCTCAATAAGTGAACATACAAAACGTACTATTAAAGATTAATTAAGCACGTCGTATGTTGGATAATGTCTGCGGCTTCATAAGGCCTAGGAAAACTTAAATATCAAGTGTTGTTTCACACGTGGGTGGAGCGGGTCGTTTAATCTGTGCCGCCGGATCCTGCGCCGTTACCGCTTAATGAGACGCGGGTAAAGAAAGGGTGGCGTTGGTGAGCACGCACTATTTACACCGCCCCGCGCCGCGCCGCACCGCTCTCGCGCCTTAATAACACCACGCTTACTATTGTAATATTTTTGATATCTACTCTGTATTTATGTACCTCTGGTACTAGCATAGAGGCATTCCATCTTAGTCCTCCGGGTTGGCAACGCATTTGAGGTGAATAGTCTTGAGAATTCATGTCTATGGGTCTCAGATTCTACTTACCATCAGGTGGCCTGATGACTCAAAAATGACTCAAGCTGTGTTTGTATACACGAAGATTATTAAATAGGATTGTTGTTTGTCGGATGCATTCTTATTTATCTTGCTTTCTGTTAGCTCGGACAAAATACGATGTCGTTTGATAATTCACTATTTGTTTTTACTGTCTGACAATAATGGTCCAATTTACACACACTTTTAGTTTGATAACAGAACAATAAAACTTTATGAAGGAGGTACAAATTACCGAAAACAAAAGACATTCGATAGTTTGTTTGACTAGGTTTGCTTTTACGATTTTACTAGAATAACCTATCTGGTCTTACGAGGCCTTGGATGATATGGTAGATATATAAGATGGTGGTAGCGATCCGGATGGACCCTGCACAGGGTCCTACCACCACTAAAACAAGAAGATGAAAGAACCGTAATAATTTTATAAATTAAATTTTCTTTAAACCTTAAACAAGTGCAACAATAATATACATCTTCCGTACTAGCGCGAGGGGTAGCTTAAGTTTGCCTGATACCTATTTCGTCGACGACTAGAAAAGCGATAAACAATATAAAACCCTCATCGGTAAAAACTATGCTTTTAATTATTTTATATCAGTATAAACTCATTCATAGAAATAGTTCGGGTAGTAGGTACATAAAACCGTTCCGAGATATGTCGCGCGGGGGCGGCGCGGCACTTCATCAAGTACGTTCGCAGTCTCAATGAGGCCTTTGAAATCTTTGAAAGCTTTCTCAAATAACGCCCGTAATCTTTGAATCGCGTCGCGTTCGGCTCCCCGGCTACAATAGGGAGATAAATATCAACATTTATTTGGGCCGCTATTTAACCGTTTCACCCACAATGTTTATTTACTTTCGACCGGTGTGACGTCCACCACGTTTACATTTAATTTCCTACTTTATTTGTAAAGATAACAATGGTTCACGCGGTTATATTTTACAAACATCAATATCAGTTAAAATCGTTACGATAACTTGGCGTTATATTAATTCTTACGGCGTAAATCACGCGCTGTCTCGCGTTTCTTTTTAATATTGTCGGAAGATAATAAGTTAGCTGAGGAGAACGTTCATTGGAGATTTCTTAGAATCTGCCTACTTTGTTCGCTTTATGCTAATTTTTAGGGTTCCGTTTCCGAAGGGTGTCAAACGGAACCCTATTACTAAGCCTACGCTGTCTGTTTGTCCGTCCGTCCTCGTTTTAAAGAGCTGTATCTATTGAATTATAAGGTAGTGGATTGTAATTTTTACGGAATTAGTGTTGACAATTCAAATGTCTGTGGGTCTCAGATTCCACTTACCATCAGGTGGCCTGAGTGCTCGTGTGCCTTCTCCTAACCATAAAAAAAATACGGCGGATTAACTAACAAATACATACGTAACATCACGCCTTCATTCCCAGAGTGGGGTAGGCAGAGCTACAGAAATACCAACAACTCTAAAAAGACTTGTTCATAATTCTGTAACCACATTTTGCAAACTCGGGCTAAGAATTTTACTAGTGTATTAGTGACAAGTCTTACAGTACTACAAAACCTTATTCCCTTAGTCGCCTCTTACGACATCCACTGGAAGACATGGAGTGGCACTATTCTAACCCGGCAACCACACGGGGGCACTAACAAATAAACAGAAATAAATAAAGATAAAAAACAAAGGGTCTGTCCCCCTATAACAAACTTCTTTTTCAACGTATTTTTATTTTTGTTGCATCGTAAAAACGGTAAAACACACAAGCGTCAAATTTAATATGATTATAAGTACAAAACCCTAACAACAAAAACTAAAAAAGTGTGTTGGACTCGCTGATTCAATTCGAAATCGAATTCAAAGTGGAATCTAATAATACCTACTCTGCGGCGGTACGGGACCCTCAGTGCGCGAGTCCGACTCAACCTTGGCCAGCTTTTTAAATCTTTCTACGTATTTTACCCATTTACAGAGCAAGATAATGTCAAAACCTCATTGAAATTCGGCAAACTTGATACTTGATGTAATTACGAGTTCATAGTTTCCCAGTACTTAAAGTGGAAATGGGCAGGAAACTTAAGTAGCTAGGCGGGAAGACTGTCGGTTGACAAGCACATTATCGAGTGGTAGCAAAGGCAAGGCAAGTGGTCAATTGGCAGGCTAGATACCTCCCCTATGCACGATGGTCAGATAATCTAGTTAGGGACTGAACGCTTTGTGCAAGAGAGAGCCTATGCCCTGCATGGGGTTTAATGTTTTTAACATGGTTTGAGCTTAGAAGACGATATGAAACTAGAAAAATACCTAGTTGAGTTTCCGCTCGTCTATCCAAAGATCAAGGTATAATTACTTAACCGAAGTGAAAACAGACGTGAAACAGCAATCTCTGTTTATTTAATATTGAACTGAGAGGTCATATTGTTCTAACGCAGCTTCCATCTGGCTTATACATCGTTGAATCAGCCCTAACAGTTTATTCGTGAATAGGTATGTGTTTATGTTCTCTAGAACTCCCTAGTTTTGCCTTGAAAGAAAGAGCCGATTTAAAATTCTGTCAAACTACACAGCTAGTAAAATAAAATATCTGATATATTATGACGCTTGGTAAACTTCATCGTCTTTATTTTCATATATAGTAAACGGTGTATTATTGCCAGATAAAACTTAATGGTATACGTTGATATTTAGGAAGCGGGTACGAACGTGTAGTTAAAAATCTTACAGGTTAATTTCGAGAAATAATCGGGTGCACCAAAGTTCATATAAAATCTCAAATTACGTTATTGGAACTCCGAAATGTTCCTCACACCGATTTATATCATAATGATCACTCTTCATAAAAATATTTCTCATGCCGTTTTACATCATAATGATCACTCTTCATAATCAATATTAATAATACACCTGTTTATTTTCAGGATTTTAAAATATCCAACTGGTAAATAAGTTTAGGTTAGGTTAGGTTTGTTTTATAAATTACCTAAAATCAGAACTGTTTCAGTAAAAATCACTTTAGGAGTTGCGATGATAATTAATAACAAAATTAAATTATGAACAAAAAAATATGAGGAAATAAATTATGAAGAGTGATTACTATGAATACAAATCGGTAGTAAAACAAAAAAAAAGAATAAGCATTTTATGTGAGCCGATATGGACCCGAAATAATCATTATAATAGTTATTACCTGACGTTTCGAATGAACTGCACGATTGATAGTCCGCTCGCGACCGCAGTCGTCGCAATACGATCGCGACGTCGACGTGATAACAGTAATGTTTATTATACACGATTAAATCCAGTTTAACTACGGTAATATACAATTACTCGTATTGAAAGGAAGTAAACAGCGTGAGCATGGGGAAATCCGAAACTAAGGAAAACAAGGCACTTTTATTGTTAATTTTCAGTTAGCCTAGTTGGTAGTTTAAAGCTAGCGCTCCCGAGTTCGATTTCCAGTATGAGCAAACATGACAAACACAAATATTGGTTCATGGGCAGTATTTATATCTGTATATATCTAAGTATGTTTACCCAGGTAAACTAGGTACGACTAGGGAACCTTGTGTGAGATTGTCCCTTGATATTTATTTTATTTTAAGTTACACTGTATTCAACGATTTAAAATAAAACTCTCGCACGTAAATCAAAATTTTAAATAGTATTATTTTTAAAAAGATAAGACATTTCTCATCGGATCAATGCCTTTAAATATTATTGTTAAATAATTTAAGAGGACACTAATTCTTTTTTTTTTTCAGGGACCTACGTAGTTAGCCTCCTGATGGCTTTGACTACTTCGCCGGAGAGAGGGCGGACTCCAGATGGGAGTCCACGCTATAAATGGGTTTTTACACTAGCATGCCTAAGGGCGCCCCTATTGGGCCGACCTCGGACTTAGGACGCTAGGGGAGAATTTCAATCGAATTGGTAAGGACACTAATTCATCTAACATTAAATCACTGACATTTTATTGTAATACTAAGAGTCGATAAAATAACAATATAGTAAGACGATACCAATATACTTTGAAAATAAAATACCTCCGCTGTCGGTCGCCCATCTACATTCCGGCCCGAAGGTATCCGCCGCAAAATATTTGAAGGGAGGGAATGAGCAAACGTTAAAATAAAATTCGCAGATATCGCGACAGTAACTCCTTGCACGTGAAATGGGACGTCGACATTTTCCAGACAGAACGTGCAAATTGTTTTTTACATTTTTTATTTAAGTAAACTAGTAAAGACGACGTTGAAGAATTCGATGAGGTGAAAATGCCGCGCTTATTTCTTTAATTAAATAGATAAAAACCTCCGAGATAATGCCGTCGCCTTCTTTCAGGCCTGTGGGGCTAGACAAGTCGCATTTGACAATCGTTAGCGATTATGTTTCGATAGACAAATGCATAGAATTGACGTAAGCCACCAAGATTGTCACGTGGTACTATCTCGGTGGCTTACGCCAATTCCATATTTTTTTCAAACAAAACATA
Source organism: Acleris holmiana (assembly GCA_949316455.1). Taxonomy (NCBI): domain Eukaryota; kingdom Metazoa; phylum Arthropoda; class Insecta; order Lepidoptera; family Tortricidae; genus Acleris; species Acleris holmiana. The sequence goes on from OX438769.1 coordinate 21,054,766, forward strand.
ATCGCTAACGAATGTCGAAAGCAATTCGCCTAGCCCCACTTTATGTTATCTCTTAAATGTCCCCATCGATTTCCATGAAACCCTACCATACTACAAACAGGGAGATTTTCGTAAGTGAGAATTTCAATCTAACCAGCAAAAAAATAAAGTGCAGTTATAGTAGAAATTTTATAAAATGTCGGAATCCCTAGTAAATTTCTTAAGTGAATTCCGACCTACATAAGATGGCAATTAGGTCGGAATTCACTTAAGAAATTTACTAGGGATTCCGACATTTTATAAAATTTCTACTATACCTTTGCTCTTAAAAGCTATTTTTAAATTTGAAACCTGTAAAATTGAACTTTATAGTCATTAGAATAGAGTTTAAACTTAACTGCCTTAATTAATTATGTACATCCTATGGCACACCGATCTCACGAGATTCAAACCTGATTAAACTAGCTTTTTAATAAAACCGCGTCCAAATTGGTTTATCCGTTTGGGAGCTACGATGCCGCAGCTACACACACAGATTCACACGTTAAACATATAACACCCCCTTTTTTGTAAGGTTTTAAAAACAGTAGTGGAATGTGTATAATATTTGACGTTAATTCAATGCTTAATTTATTTTGTCATCGACTGTACCAGTGTTACTAAATACATACTCTTTATTTGCTACATAAAAGGGAATATTACATGGAAAAATGTTGTTGTGGAAAATATGGTTACAGGATTACCGACAAGTCTTTTTAGAGTTGTTGGTATTTCTGTAGCTCTGCCTACCCCACTCTAGGAATGAAGGAGTGATGTTATGTAGGTATGTATTACATATAAATAATTGCGTAGTTATCTCATTATACTATTGCAAATACTACTAAGTACTTATTAACAGCTTTCCTTGGTAGTAGAAAAAAAGCATGAAACGTGTCCTCGCATAGGTAAACATATCTATTTTCTGTTTGTTGGTGGGCACTTTAATAGGGGTCATATTGTACATTGTCTCCTTCTCTATTGTTATCATATTGTCAACGTTACGAGCTCTTCCTACTTTGACAGCAATGGCGGCGGTAAACTTATTACAATATCGGTGTAAACAATGTTGAATAAGCCCCCAGGTGGTCGATTTGTTCGTGAATTATGACGGTGGAGCACGATGATGCAATGTGTAAATTTGCATGTTAACGTTTTCCGACAGCACGCGACTGACGGCGCGGCCGGGAATGTAGAACACGTCAAATGTCGTACGTTGACAACATGCTCAAGGTAGATACCTTCTTATTCAGTGTTAAACTTGCATAATAAAATATTGTGGCGCGACCGCGACGATAACACCAAGACTGGTTTCCTGGAAGTTCCACGTATACGCAGATTGATGTCTTTCAGGGGCAGGTTTCGATTCGCAGCAACCAAATGCTGGAATGATCTACCTCCTCCTATTTTAAAAAACTGTGTAAACAGTGGCTCCTCTCTCAGCAAAAGGCTTCATGCGTCACTTGGGATATGAACCATTTGTTTACCAGTTAAAAAATATCATTGCTTAATTATTAAACTGTTTGATTTTACAAATTTATATTTTAAATTTCCTGCTTTACAGTCTCTGAAATTGACATCTGCTCTGCAAAATTTGTATACATATTATATTTTATATTGTATTTATGGTGATTTGTCGCCGTTGCGGCAGCGAACCTGCCTTTAAAAGTTAGTTTAGGTTTTAGTTGTAGTTAGTTAAGCTAGTTTAGGTTTTAGTTGTAATTCCGGGTTGGAGACTGAAATCCATTTTACCGCACTTACTATGTACCTATTTTTGTAAAACATACTTTATCTTGTGTAACCTATTGTACTATTTTTTTTTTTTTTTTTTTTTTTATGTTAAGGAGAAGGCACACGAGCACTCAGGACACCTGATGTTAAGTGGAATCTGAGACCCATAGACATTTTAATTCTCAAGTCTATAATCCCAAGACCTCAAATGCGTTGCCAACCCTGAGGACTAAGATGGAATGCCTCTATGCTAGTAATTTCACCGGTTGTCTTATCCCCACACCGGAACACAACAATGCGAACAAAAAAAAAAACAAGTAAATAAAAAAAAATCTCACTTATTATTTATTATCAAGTGATCCCCTGTCAGGTACCACTTACGAAAATATCCATCAGCTGAATTAACAGTTGTGTTTTACGTTTTCTAACCATACAAATATTTTAATAATAATAAATAAATAAATCACAGGACAATCTCACACAAATTGACCTAGTCCCAAACTAAGCTCTAGGCTTGTACTATGGGTACAGTCAAGGACTTTAATTGTTATGCCACTATGGAAACCCTGTCACAATGACAGCGTCAAACGACGTGAAAGAAAGCTAACACTAGTGATTAACGCTGTCATTATGACAGGGTTCCATAGTGGCATAACAATTAAAGTCCATGACTGTACTAGACAACGATAAACTTACTTATATAGATAAATATACTTAAATATATAGAAAACAACCAAGACTCAGGAACAAATACTCGTGCTTATCACACAAATATCTGCCCTTACCGGGATTTGAACCCAGGACCCCTAGCTTTGATGGCAGGGTCCGTACCAACTAAGCTAACGTGTCGTCAATGAAATGAAATTTAAATGATAAATTATTCTGCAACCACAACAAGTTAGTACTCCGCGCCCTCTCAGAGGAAACAAATATAATAAGGAATGAAATAATAACTGTCAAATCGAAAAAGTTCTTCCAACTTCAGGAGGAGACCGAGATCATAAAAAAAACAGTAAACTGGAACGAATAAGAAAGAACGCTTTCAAACGTTTTCTTGGTTTCATGAGTAACAAAGAAAATGGAATCTTTAAAAATGCTGTTGTGCGGCTGTTTTTAAAGGCTTTCTTTGGAATCAGCTGCAGCTATTCAGTAGAGAAAAAGTTCACAGCTGTAATTACTTAAAGAAAATAAAAGTGTTTGGATTGTTTGTTCACATCACTTAATTTTACCATAACTCGCAGATAAAGAACGGCATGCTTTAATTCTAGTTTCGTTTATATTATTAACTAGCTGTTGCCCGTGACTCCGTCCGCGCTGATGGCACTAACGCTTTCGATGAAATTTGCAATACGGTTTCGTTGTCACAAAATCGATCCGACAAATTGTCATGTACGGGAAAAATCGTTTTTAACCTAAGTGACTTCCAGGTACTAATTAAATTATAAAAAATATGAGAACAAAACATGAACAATAAATATATACTGTGTCAGTATTACGCACTAAGTGTAAACAATGGAAATAAATTCATTTTGTACAGTCAATATTTTTTCTGTATAGTCGTTAGGACGTAATTGAATTGCTTTTGTGCAGAATTTTCTTAGTGTTGTGATAAATGGTCAATTTGGCAATTAATCTATAAAAAAATGGTCTAAGAAACAAGTAAAATTTGGTAGAGAATGTGTTTGTTTTTATATTTTTAGGTCAAAATATTTATCTCCATCTTTAATTAGTAGTTTCAGTGATGTAAGAGAGCACGGCATGCTATTTAAGGACTCATTGCAAATAAATATCTTACTGCTTACGTTCAAAGATGTTTAAAGAAAATGAGTGGGGGAAAAAGACCTTTAGAACTGCTCGCCGAGCTCTAATTTTAAGAACATGAATAAAGACATTTCTAAATAACACTCTATTATGCGTTTACTAAATAGTAAAGTATAATTCCACCTTTACTATTCCTAAGAAAAGGACACATACATTTGACGAGTTACCATCTCTCTGTGCGGTTCGCGAGCAGACGTCCGCCCGACGCTTACTAAGTTACCTTTATGGTCGCAATGTACTTTATGGAGAGTTTTACCGCCTCCCGATTGGCTTAGTAGTGAAGGCTGACACTAACCAGTTGTATGTTTTCGGATCTAAACATTTTAAGAGTTTGTATTTCTTTATCTGCGCCTTCTCTTTGCTATAAAAAAAACAGGTAACTATAACTAGTATAGTTTAGACACATCAACCTAGTCTCGAACCGAGGATCCTATCAACACTGGTAGCAGATGAGAAACGAACTCTTAGATTACATGGATATATAGGTACATGACTATACTTATATGGACACTAACTATCCTTGACTCTGTAAGAGGTCAATAAACAATTAAATTTTATTCCAAATTGGCAAAAACTCCATTGCAAATTTATCATGACGTAACCGCGTACGTACGAATTTTCCGTCTTAATATTACGAGGAGGCAGTATAATAACACACACGGACCTACGATAGTAAAGTTATGTTGTGATGTAATTAACATTATAATGTTCATTATGGTTACACAAGATGGCCCGCGTCCCGGGCTAACGAAATTATTCACTTAACCGATAATAACCTAATCCGCTTTCACAATTTGTCCGGTTTCAAACAAATTACTGTAGCGGATAAATTGATTCGATAATTTTGTTACAATAGAGCTTTTAAGTCAGAAGAGTTGCGAAACCAATACACTGCTCCGCAAACTAATTGTATTATTTTGGTTAATTGAAATCGGGAATCGTATTGTTCGCCACGAATTTAATTGACTGATAACTAAAGATAGTACAGATAGCGTAGCTTGCTTACTGCAAACGTATTTTAAGGTAGCTAGGCGTTAATAAATTCTTGTGATAGTTAAGGGACGAAAAACTTCGGTGGAATCGGGGATTCTTTTTACTTCGCTGATTTACGGTATTTGATTTGTGATACATCGGAGGAGACCGCGCGGCGTTGCCCGGGGGCAGGGAAACCAAGGGCAACAAAGATGTATAAGTTCACTTGGAACATTTCTGGGAATCTCAAGTGTTCTAGTAAAAGTGGGTCGCGTGGCGGAAGCGTTGATGCGATCCGTATATTTAAATTCCAAATGCGGCGCGCAAGTGCAGTCTCAGCGTGCAGTCGCGGCGCACCGCACGGGCGCGGGCAGCGATGCAGGTCAGGGGGACTTACGACGTCGATGAGCTGGCTGAGCTTGAGCTTGATGCAGACGCGGAGCACGTCGGTGGTGTTGACGACGGGCCGCACCAGCTTGTTGTAGTTGGAGAGCAGGTCGTCGTACAGCCGCTTGGCGTCGGGGTTCCCGGCGCTGGCGGCGCGCGCCAGGCAGCATGCCGCCAGCCACCAGACGAGCGGCCCCATCAGCTCGCGGGCGAGGCCATGTCGCGGCACGCGGCTCCGGGCGAGCGTGGCGCGGCACTGCCGCTCCCGCGCGCGCCGCCCGCCCCCCCTCGCCCCGCTCGCCCCGAGGAATCACCGTCCGACGCGACACTCTTTTGTGTATTAGCTCGTTGCGTTGGTTTAATTACGGCCCAAGAAACGAAACGGCTTGTTCATAAAACTAATTCAGCGAAGTTTCAAAGGCTCGTGTTTCACCGATTAAATAAGCTTTGTTTGTTCAAAAATAATAAGCTTAACGAAGAGCTCAGGTTTTTAAAACTTTTATTAAGCGCGTAATTGAGTCATTGTTTAATTACAATGGAGTTTTAGTTTATTTCTACAGGCTCTGTTGAAGTAGTCGCAGTGTCGTTTAATAATGCAGCATCACGGCGTGACATGATCTAAACCGTTTACGGCCGAATAACGAGACTTTTGCATTAGTAATCGCTGTTGGTCCGTCCGGGCCTATATTCGGCATCGTCTAAACAATTTTAAAAAAGAGTACAAATTAAAAACGTAGTAATACATTAAATTATCACTTAGTAAATTCTATATACAGTATGAATACTATCCTGTAGTGTCCCACCAAAAACAAACTTATAAACACATAAGTATGTTTTAGGTGGGTCCTTCATTGTTAAGTGTAAGGGTGCTAAAGTGCCAACGTGGCGTGGTGCCTAAAGTGCCGGGGGCCCAGAGTGCCACGGTGAGCCGGCGCAGCCCGGGCCCTCTATAAATATGCGAGTCGATAGCGCACCGCGTTCTCCTCGCTGGCTTCAAAGACGTTACAACCAAATGTATAATGCAACCTCATCCTATCCGGTAACATTAAAAAAAAAGCTACTAGGTTCGATGTAAACAAGCATGATAAGTCATTTTGTTAATTAATTAATTTTGAACGTGGCCCCTCCGAATTACGACAGTCATTTTTACTACAAAGAATCAAACACAGTTAAATTTCTAGTCTGTTCGCCATACAGTTTGCTTAAAATATTATTAAATTAAATTTAAATTGTGCTACCAACGATTCTCTCAAAAATGCTAAATTCACAAAGAGCGAGCGTGACGGCAGATTACGCCGCGACGTGATAAACGCGCGGCGCAAATTACGAGCTGCAGCCGTCCGGGGACCGCGCGGCACTATGACGAGGCCTTTATAAAATAATAATCGATTTTCACCTCAAGGAAATTTACATCTCGTAAATATAGCGCCATCAATCCGTAAAATATCCGTATTTTCTCGGGGAAAATTGTCGTGGTCCTTTTATTCATTCGCACATAATATTTATTATCTGTGGCTGGAGGCTTCACAGGAGTCTTTTTTACTAAGGGTTAACCTGCCGACGCGGGCCAGGGTTGCGTTAACATGCAAATTATGTTCGCTACGGGCGGACGGTGCCGTAGCACCGCTACGACCGTAGCGCTACGGAGCACGAGCGCGCTACGCCGCAAGTCTGGCTGTATCGATATAAAGCCCGTTGTTGTTAGATTTAGTGTCATTTTAAAAGATTATTTTGGTGCTAAATATTACTTTTGTGTTATCTAATCACAAGATGTGTCTCAAGACTCGAGGAATCTTACAATCCAATAGCTATAAAGACGATATTCAGACTTTTCTTTCTCTCGCCCTCGAGGCGCTCGTCTGAGCGAGATTACCCAAACCCAATTTTTTGTTAAGTTTTTTTTTATGGCATTGAGAAGGCAAACAATCACACAGGCCACCTGATGGTAAGTGGAAATTGTGACCCATAGACATTCGCATTCACAAGATTGCAATCCTAACACTGCAAATGCGTTGCCAACCCTGAGGACTAAGATAGAATGCCTCTATGCTAGTTATTTCACCGGCTGTCTTATCCCCAAACCAGAACACAACAATGCGAACACTGCTGTTTGCCGGTAGGTTAATAGATTAGATGGTGGAAGTTATTGAGCCAGCATATTTTATTATTATGAGTTTCGCTGATACTCAGTTAAAAATGTTTAATATAGCTATATAAAATGTCTGTAATAAAAATGGACTCAAAAATCAGTCATTGACGAAATCCACTATAATAATAAAGTGATAACTAGATATATTGTTGATTTATCTATTATTACTTTTAGTTATATACCTCATTCTGACAGCAATTTTTTACTCCTTATATTTTAGTTTTTATTATTTATTGCATAAAACAGTTACATTATAAATTTAATTACAATAACAATTAGTTTTCAATTATGTAGTTAGAACTAGTTTTTGCTTTTGTACATTTTGACATGATTTGATTTTTACTTTTTATTTTTGTTCATTATAAGTATGCGGCATATAATAATGTGATTCCCAATACGAAACAAAGGAAGTGACTACTTACTTACCTATAAAACACGAATACTAACCTTATAAAGAGAACTACACAGTTTCCGCTGGTGTTGTTAACTTGCGCTGGCGCCCGATACTAGCGAGGCGGCGGTTTTACGCTTTGTTATCAGAGCACTTACGTCGGCGATATTTAAGACTGGCGTGACAGCCCGACCTGATCCCAACGACGTAATCATAACAGAGTACACGGCGGCTGAGGCTGCTGGATCGGATTAAAGCTCGGTCACGTGGTGGGGCGAAAGGAGGGCTAACAGTAACACGGTGTCGGTCACAAAAACAATTGATGAAACGAACCCTAAAAAAGAAGAAGAAATAATGAAACAAACCTGATAATAATACCCACTAGCACACAAGTGAAGCAATATTATCAACGCTTGTTATTTTTTGGCAAGATTTTGTTTTAGTACGTGTTGAGACAATCAAGAAAAATGTCATCAAAATCATTTCTGCCTACAAAAGCATAGTCCTCACAGACTCGGACACACAGGTGACTGCACTATTTGGCCAACAAACCAAATATCTAGTTCCTCTCTAAAACAAATCTTAATTTGATTACTTAATTTCGAATCGAATTTGATTGACATGTTTATATTATTTTTGTATTCTGTAACTAGTCGGATGATTCTTTGTAATTTTAATTAGTTATTATTCTTTTTTTATTATAAAGGAGAAGGCATACGAGCACTTAGGCCACCTGATGGTAAATGGAATCTGAGACTCATAGACATTTGAATTCTCAAGACTAGGACCTCGAATGGGACCTGCACAGGGTCCTACCACCACTAATATATATTTCTATTACTGACATTCCATCCTAGTTTTGTATACGCCTTGTTATATTACGCTTAAGTGCGGCTAGTTTATGGTGGGACGTATTTATATCAAGTATCACTTATTATTCAGGTACCTGTGAACACAAATAAAGAGATTTGATTTGATTTGCAACCCGAGTTCATTCCTAGTGAGCGAGTGAAAGGTCTTCGAGATTACTTATAAATAGCAGCTCACAAAAAACACTTCAGTGCTTTGTCACTTTAACTGCTGCACTAATCTATCACCAAGACTAAATTCAGCTACTAGGTGAATTTAGTCTTCAGCTCCTGTTAAATTCCGAAATAATTCTGACGGCAGTCCGTCAGCATTTCAAATTTAGCTTCAATAAAATCAGTATTTTATTGAAGCTAAATTTGAAATGCGCTCGATCACAATTCATTGTCGTTACAGTCATTACCTGTCTATATTAACATCGTTCCTGTTTGTTTTTTCCGTATTGCTAATTGGGAAGCTATTAAAAAAAGTACATAGTTAAAGGCTTAATGAAAACCAAATCACGATCGCATCTTTTATGCAACGAAAGTTAGTATCCAAACTACATTGGTTGGTAAAATAATCAATTAAGTTTTGTGTTAATTAACTATGTATTTTTTAGTAACGACCCAGCTAAGTTGTTCGACGTGCAAGCAAGTTGGATTAAGAATTAACACTATGGATATGTAAAACTCGTATAATTTAGAAAATAAAACATTAAAATCAGGATACAGGTGTTACTTCTGTCTTTTATGAACATTGACAACTAACTCCTATCGTCGCCGTCGAGTAAATTAAAGCTGAACGTACAGCGCCACCTGTCGGTTACTTTAAGGAAAACTTAATATAACAATTTAAACTAAAGATTGGACGACCATTCCGCCCACCAAGAACAGAATGTTCTTTACCGCCCACCATTATGCTATATAAATTACGTATACAAACATAACATAAGTGGGATCAAATATCAAACAATTTAAACTAAAGATTGGACGAACAAAGTAACGATTTAATGTGTTTATTGCATAGAGATAGATGAATATTGTCGAAGTGATATAGGCAATTAAAAATGTATTTAACTGAAGAAACAATATATGAAACGAGACCAAAAACTTGTTTTACTGATTCACTTATGGTTCCGGTAACCATCGGGGAGGGAAGATGGCCGATTAAAAATGTATTTAACTGAAGAAACAATATATGAAACGAGACCAAAAACTTGTTTTACTGATTCACTTATGGTTCCGGTAACCATCGGGGAGGGAAGATGGCCGATTAAAAATGTATTTAACTGAAGAAACAATATATGAAACGAGACCAAAAACTTGTTTTACTGATTCACTTATGGTTCCGGTAACCATCGGGGAGGGAAGATGGCCGATTAAAAATGTATTTAACTGAAGAAACAATATATGAAACGAGACCAAAAACTTGTTTTACTGATTCACTTATGGTTCCGGTAACCATCGGGGAGGGAAGATGGCCGATTAAAAATGTATTTAACTGAAGAAACAATATATGAAACGAGACCAAAAACTTGTTTTACTGATTCACTTATGGTTCCGGTAACCATCGGGGAGGGAAGATGGCCGATTAAAAATGTATTTAACTGAAGAAACAATATATGAAACGAGACCAAAAACTTGTTTTACTGATTCACTTATGGTTCCGGTAACCATCGGGGAGGGAAGATGGCCGATTAAAAATGTATTTAACTGAAGAAACAATATATGAAACGAGACCAAAAACTTGTTTTACTGATTCACTTATGGTTCCGGTAACCATCGGGGAGGGAAGATGGCCGATTGAAAATGTATTTAACTGAAGAAACAATATATGAAACGAGACCAAAAACTTGTTTTACTGATTCACTTATGGTTCCGGTAACCATCGGGGAGGGAAGATGGCCGATTGAAAATGTATTTAACTGAAGAAACAATATATGAAACGAGACCAAAAACTTGTTTTACTGATTCACTTATGGTCCCGGTAGCCATCGGGGAGGGAAGATGGCCGATTAAAAACTTGTTTTACTGATTCACTTATGGTTCCGGTAGCCATCGGGGAGGGAAGATGGCCGATTGAAAAGGGACCCGCTTTTGATTTATTCTGTTTACTGATTTACTTTATTCACTTGACATTGGCGAAATCACTGCGGAATATCGCGATGGACCGCCATTAATAAAAAAAAACGGGCAAAAGCATGTCGGACCAGGTTTCGGACCTTACACTGAGCATGGTCCGACATGCCGATAAGTATTACAAACAAAAAAATCAACAGGTCAATCAATTTTCTATTTAAAGTCAATTGGTGCCTTAGATGACTTTACTAAGTATAGACACTTTAATCGCCTGTATCTCAAGAACAGTTTTCCTTTAAAATTCTATATTTGTTCTTTCATCTAAGATTTTTTCCAGATTTTTAATTTTGGCTGTTTAACACTTGACTCTAATAAAAATTAGCACTATAAAGCTTAATATTTCATAAACGGATTACTTAATCGAAAAACTGTTGTTACAAATCCGTAATATTTTTGAAAGACCTATCCAACTACACACCGCACTATAAGGCAGATAAGAAAAAAAACTCATTCAAACGAATAAACACTAACTTCACCGAGTTATCCTGCTGGCTTGTATCAAATTCCTTAGTGTATCAAAAACACAATACACCAACTTATTTTTCCTAACACTTCGGGACGTTAGAGCAGCGACATTATGAAGTGCAGACGGGCGCCATTAGGTCCTCGTAACTCGAAATGTCCATTATAATCCAGAGTCCTCCCGGAAAAAGGGTCGCCACTCTGCGAGGAGACGCGATTCAAAATCACCGAAGCATAAATCAAAATTACAAGGAAACATCTCCGAGCTCTATGCGAGCATGAGGACGGCTCAAGATGTTTTAGTCTTAGACCTAAAGAAACAGTAGTTATGGAACTGATTACACCTAAAATTATAATGATCAAGATGATGTTACCCGACTATGTCGAAAGAAGGGTTATGTGTTTCGAATGTATGTAAGTATGTCTATTTCGTTGGTATGCTCTGTAGCTTGCTGTTCAGGGCTTGATGGAGTTTATTACATGCGGTGTCGTTAGATTCGTCTTGGTTGTAGGAGTCGCATAGGCTATAACGTGTACAATATTTTAATCAAAGTACTTAATGAGTGGTGGTAGGACTCTGTGCTACCACGATCTTACACATTAATCAACCGCTAAGCAACAGTGTTCGCATTGTTGTGTTCCGGTGTGGGGATAACACAACCGGTAAAATTACTTGCATAGAAGCATTCCTGCTAGTCCTCAGCGTTGGCAACGCATTTGAAGTCTTAGGATTGCAGTTAAGATTATGGTATTGAAAATTCAGGAGGCATGATTGCTCGCGTGCCTTCTCCTTGTGAAAAGAAAGGTATGTGGTTCATTTTTTTTTAATGATCTTGGTCAATATCCACTATTTCTAAAAATACCGTCGCGTTTAGCTTTCTTGTTTTAAAGATCGACCACACCTAAGCAAAGAACGCCATGAATTAGTTTTTTGCAATCTTGACGCAGTTCAGTTGAAGCGTATTTTAAGCTTTGGTATGGTCCATCCGTTCCAGTTTTTTATAGCTTTTTCCAGATTGCAAAAGCGTTAACGACCTTATGAGGATAAGATGGAACGCCTCTACTGTTTGTAGGGACAGTAAAGAGAGCAATAATCAGGTAGTATTTTTTCTATGTAAATATTTCGGAAAAAGCAGGTTCTAAGTTCTAAAACTTTCTACGAGTTCCCATTCATTATTTTGTGATTTCTGAACGTGATTACAGATTCGAGAACAAGAAGGTTTTGTGTGGGTCCGATTTGATATGTACGTCTATGTCGCCTACAACCTAACAGGATAAAACACCTGTACCTATAAGCAAACAAGTCGTGAAGATATTCCTTCTCTCTTCTTAAATTTAAGAGCTAGGCACTTGTCGGTGGAGCAATTTCCAATGCCTTCATTCTAGAGTCTATTCTTTTAGGGCCTGATACGACTCGACGTCTTCTTTACTTTTATCTGAACCATGAACGTTCTCCTTGGCCTTCTTATCTTCCGTTCCCTTTCAACTTTCTCTTCCACTATGGCCTTAGTGTATTCGTCGTGTAGTTATAGGTGTCCTAGCGTCTTTCCTCTTCTATATCCAACGGTCTCCAATAAGCACCTCTTCTCTTTAACCATGTTAAGCACTTCTTAGCTGGTAATTTTCTGAGTCCGTCAAGTTTACATACATATATAACATCACGCCTTCATGCCCAGAGTGGGGTAGGCAGAGCTACAGAAATACCAACAACTCTAAAAAGACTTGCTTATAATTCTGTAACTACATTTTGCACAATCAGGCCCAGAAGTTTACAAGTGTATTAGTGACAGGTTGCAAGCCCATCGCCTAACAGTACTACAAGCCCTTATTCCCTGATTCGCCTCTTACGACATCCACGGGAAGACATGGAGTGGCACTTTTCTAACCCGGCAACCACACGGGGTAGATGTTCAACACTTCTTAATTCATAGAAACCGACCTAATATTTTAATAAACCTCTATGCAACGTAAGCTAGAACAAATAATGCTCACGGCTATCAGAATTAAAGTTTTCAATAGCATCGCCGAAACAAAATGGAGGTCAAATTTTAAAACGCGAAATAGGGTCTGCGACTTTGCGCAACTCATTTCACTAATCTGGACTCGGGCGGTAAATTTCGAGGCTATTTTACAAAATTAACCGACGGCGGGCTGTTGTTCTGAGCTCGCTGCAGTAACTACACAGCCACTATACAGAAGACTCCAGTTTTTATTCGCCCATTAACTTTGCTAGAGGACTTGCAGCGAAACAGCGAGCCGGGATCAAACAGGGGTAAATAAGAACCCGGCGTGATAAGACTTTCTTTTTAATATTCATATCATCGTATTGGATACCGCGACACGTCCCGCTCGCTATGTTTAGAGACGTGTTCCGGACGATTCTTACGTAACTGTATGTGTTGAAGACATGCTTTTAATAGGAACTAGAAATAATTCATATACAGATTTTATACTAGCCGTAAGTCGCTTATCGTTGCTCCCTTCGGGAACTGTATTTTTTTCTGGGATAAACCCTATCCTGTCCTTTCCCAGGACTAAAACTATCTCCATACCGAATTTCATTTAAATCTTTCAGCAATTTAAGCGTGAAGAGGTAACAGGCAAACAGAAGCTTTTGCATTTGTAATACTAGTAGTTAGTACGATTTGAGAGAGTTACTCCCGAGTTAATGCCCTACGGGGGGGTTATTATGACATAATTATGCAGTTCTGTTTACGCTCAGAGAAAAGGACAGAGCTATATAACTGCCATAGCTCTGTCCTTTACGCTCACCGTAAAATGAACGGCAAAGCTAGCTCATAATAACCCTCCAGTAGTACATTTAAATGACACACGCAATAAAAGATAAAGCTGAAGCTTATTTTAAGGATACCTTAGCTGTTGTGCATTTATGAATAAGAGAATCTTCTCTTCTGAATTAATTTTTATTGTACAATTGTATGATAATAGGTACTTAAATTAATAATAATAAATTGTCCTCGTCAAAGCCGTGTTTTTGAAATGTGATTAATTGTTTCCTATAAACCCCTAGTTAATGTTTAGTTTACTTGATTTCATGACTAAGTTATCTATTAAACATTAAGCTATTTAGGTTTCTGATTTGGGGCAACGATTTTTATCTGTTACATAAACCCTTGATACTATAATGGGCTTTAGACATCAACAACTTTTTCAGTTATTTAACTGAAAATGATACTACCGTTAACTACTAGAGTTGAGTTACCATTTACCCCAAAATCTGTCCGAGAATTAAGCATTTATAGTCACCTATATTTCTGATAATTACATTCAATTGTTATATATTATAATTTACTCATAAAATATTTTTTAACCTGAATCTAAATCATTAAACACGCTGATATATCACTGGGTTTCATATAAGCTACGCCATGTACACTGAAATGTCACCTGTCACCTGTCATTGTCGGTATGGTGAAATAGGGGGCTAATGGTAAGTGGGACCTGTGACCCATGGACACTTGCATTCTCCAGGCTGCAACCCTAGACTGCAAATGCGTTGCCAACCCTGAGGACTAAGGTGAAATGCCCCATAATTTCAGCGGCTAGTGCTACTACAATACAAATACAATACAATACAATACAAATACTCTTTATTGAACACCAAAAAATAAAAAATAAAAACAGAACACGGAACAGTACATTTAAATCATAGGTATACAACAGGCGGTCTTACCGCTAAATAACGATCTCTTCCAGACAACCTTGTAAGAGAAATAACTGAGGACATAAATTCATGGCAGGCGGTGTAAACTAATTCGTTAACTCAAACTAAATAACTACAAGAAACAATTAAATTATTTCAATTTTGAAATTTAAACTAGTACTGAGTAACAGATTTAGATTAGATTTAACGTCATAAATAACACATACTTGTGCGCCTATTGTAAAAAAGGTATCAGGCAAGAGCATGTCGGACCATGCTCAGTGTACGGTTCCGAAGCCATCAAGTATTACAAACATAAAAAAAACAACACGTAATAACTAATTTTCTATTTAAAGTCATTTGGCGCCGTCTTAAATGATTTTAATAGGTATAAACACTTTAATCGCCTGTATCTCAAGAACCAATGATGTCTACTTAGTCGTGATAGTTTTCCCTTAAATTTTTTTCAGTTTTTTAGTATTTGTAGTTTTGGCTGTATTATTCATGTCAAATTACAGTTTTCTAGTACTAAGAGTCTCTGAGCTAGGTTGCAGACGGACGGACGGACAAGGCGAAACTATAAGGGTTCCTAGTTTGACTACGGAACATTAAAAATTAAAGTTACGCGGTTGGTTTTTGAATGGCATATTTCAAATAAAAAAATATAATTAAAATGTCACGAAAGTTTTATACAAACGTAAAAGCAACATCAAGATTTTTACTTTTTAATTTAAAAAGAAACCGCAACAATTGTTCGAGGTATCTTCAAACGGCGTATTTCCCTCCTCTGAAAACACTTTAATTCTGGTCCATGGTCCACCTACAACTTAAAAGTATATTCGTTGGATTAAAAACTGAGCTGGATGCATATTTAATCTGTGAAACTTTACTCGTCTTAAGATGAATTTATAAAGTTTCTTAAGACAATTTGCCTTAATGAAGCTAGTGGAGATGTGAGAAATTCGTTCTTTATCTCGCGTTTTTTATACGTTTTTTAAAATTGACCAGCGATCTACCTCTCGCCTAATGGAAAGTGACGACGAAGTCGACAGTGCATGGAGTTCACTGGATTAGTAGCAGCCTATTTACTTTTGTCTTAAATTTACGCGTTGTAACTTTGTAAGTGGTGGAGACTGAGGAGGAACAGCGTTCTCTTTTGTCAAAGTTTTTGTAAGTTTAAGTTAATTGTCTCGAAAGGTACTGTCCTACTCTTATTTTGTTGTAGGGTGATTTTGGGGTCACGATGTGGAACGGCCAAAAGTGAATAGATGGTCATACTGAACAACTTTTCCGATAGGACCAACCACGAAATCGCCAAAAAAAACAGCTGTTCCATACATTAACGATGAATTAATTGAGAGTGTGAATGTATGGAACAGCTGGTTTTTTTTTGGCGATTTTGTGGTTGGTCCCATCGGAAAGTTTTCAGTATGACCATCTTATTCGCTTTTGGCTATTCCGGATTATGACCCCAAAATCATCCAGTATAATGATATCTTCGTGCTGTTGAAGGGTGGTAATTGAATCCGTTGAATTTGTATCTGGTTCCCAAAATATATAACGAAATTGATTGGTTAAGAGCAGAAAAAAAGTAGCAAAAAAGTTGTGAAAAATACCTTAAAAGGAATACTTTTGGAAAGGTTGCCGTAGGTAAACTTTACAAAGTAATTCTTCCTCTTTTTCAATAATATTAAAATGTATTACTTGTATACTTAATTGATTTGTAATTTAGGTGCATGCATAGCAGAAAATGTAATATGAGCGCAATCTCGCCAACAAACTGTTTTGTCTGTTTTAAAAAATGAAAAATGCACCATTAGGAAATACGGATAAGGAAAGAACTCTGTTCCATAGCGTTGGCATTAAAAATAACTATGCCAATCACGTTTTGTTTAAGATAGTAAAATTAAATTATACAACACAATATATTGCATTGCATATCAAAACTTAATAATTTAATAAACAATTGTTTTTTTGTTTTAGTGTGATTTACGTAACGACTTGCTTAGTCATAGGAATATTTTTGATTAGGTACTTGTGAAGAAAACACCCTAAATGCCTGCCGTCCCATCAAAATGCTTGGGCAAAGTGTGCAACGCGTCGTAATGAACTCTGTTAGAAGGGGAACAGGTCTCTGCTGCCGAAATCAAACTTCGTAATTAAATCAGCTCTCTCCCTTTCCCTCCGCCACCTAATAACTGTAGAGAAAACGGGACGAGCTTGTGGAGTGTTCGAGTTCAGCGGTTCGGAGTAAACCACCTGCTTCCTGTCGTATGCCAATATCGCCAGGCTCGATTATTATCTGCGGGGACGCGTGATTGAGTCGGAAGCCAGTGCTACCCGCCTTGCAGCCGCCCGCGGCCACAGATTTTATTGCGAGCGCTTTAATAATACGAACAAGACTTATCCATTTTAAATAAACGACACGCTAGCCTAGTTGGGAGTGACCCTGCCTTCGAAGCTAGGGGTCCTGGGTTCAAATCCCGGTAAGGGTAGATATTTGTGTGATGAGCACACGAGTATATGTTCCTGAGTCTTGGATGTTTTCTATGTATTTAAGTATATATGTCTCTATATAAGTAAGTTTATCGTTGTCTAGTACCCATAGTACAAGCCTAGAGCTTAGTTTGGGACTAGGTCAGTTTGTGTGAGATTGTCTTGTGATATTATTATCCTGTGATATTAAATAAATAAAGGCGGTTGAAGAGGTTTTCAGATTTGATTTTAACTAAGCTCATTACGAGTATTAGTCGTAAGCAATATTTAGAAAATGACTCACTATTGAGCATCGTGCGGCTTTCTTCTCAGCATTAGTCTCCTTTTGGGAAGTGCTGGGAGAATTTGGACGAGTAAAAGTGCTCGTTAAAGATGATTATTTAGTAAGCCTACTGAATAATAGTAGTTTATTCACCAAGGGGAGTAAGACACGGATTACTAATCGAGTGTGCATTTGCGGCCCGACGCAAAGCGGAGAGCCGTAAACCACACGAGTTTAGTAATCTGTACAAAGCAGCATATATCATTTATATGCTGCTTTATACTACACTGAAAAAAATATATAAAAGTAACAAATGAATGCTTTTGAGGAAGAAAGAGCGCGCCATCAAACAGGGGCTCTACTTTGAAATCCGTAATTCGATCGTCGTCTTTTGCTATCCCTTTTGCTCTCGATGCGTAACTTATTTGCAAAAAGTGACACAGCGATCCGAAGTTCGAATTACGAATTTCAAAGTAGAGCCGCAGGAAAAAGTTTATTTTTTAATTGTGAATTTTAACGCTCCGTGCAGTTTGTGCGCCAAAAGACGTTAAACAAGGTGAATACGTCCCTATTTGCAGGCTCCAACTTACGTGCGTGTCAAAGTGCGATTAATTGACGTCTTCTAGAATTATAAATAAAATAAAACGGGGTAATAATGGATTTTCATACGACATTACTGCCCTGCAATAACAGGGCAGTTATGAAATTCCATTCAATGTTACTACCCTGATTTTTGACAAGGTTTAATGAACGGCTTTCTCGCCCAATAGTAATTATGCACTTACTAAGTGTAATATAAACATCTTTTTTCTTTTTTATACTATAATGCTTGCTGCGTACCAAACGCAGCAAGCATACATACATACATAACATCACGCCTTAATTCCCAGAGTGGGGTAGCCAGAGCTACAGAAATACCAACAAATCTAAAAAGACTTGTTGTTAATTCTGTAACCACATTTTGCAGAAGTAGGCCAAGATGTTTACCAGTGTATTAGTGACAGGTTGCAAGCCCATCGCCTAACAGCACTATTAGCCCTTATTCCCTTAGTCGCTTCTTACGAAATCCACGGGAAGACATGGAGTGGCACTATTCTAACCCGGCAACCACACGGGCTAAACCCACCTACAATATAATACCTTGTTATTAAAATATGAATGATGTTAAAAGTTTAATTAATAAGTTTAGAACCATTTTAGCTTGAAAAAACATCGCATCGCAGCAAATAATGTGTTTTCTTATCCAAACATTGGATGGCAAAGATTAAAGTGCTTGTAGTACGAGTACCTGATATGACACGTTACCGTATTATCAACGTTACGTTAGCTCTTCTTTACTTGACAGTAATGGCCGCCGAGTTCAAAACAATACCATAACAAGTCCAAATCGACATGGCTTTACCGAGTAGAATGGAGCCCCTATGTATATTTACCGGAGCGGATTATGCTGCAGCCATTCCCCACCGCAAGCCGAAACTCCTAATGGAAATGGAAAAGTTTTCGTCAATTCGTTGCCCCAACATATATCGCTAAGGTTATTTAAATATGAGCGTGAACATAATTTATCACGCGCATTACGCATTTCAAATGGGTTTTATCGAACTTTTGCTGTTGGATAAACAAATATTACGAATAAGTATAAGAAATAAAGAGTAGGATTTGTGGGTTGTATGTAACATAAAAGGATATAAATATATTGAAATGTTGTATCTACAATACTTCAACAAAAGTTAATTTTGATAACGCTTAGAAATTCAGGTCTTGTCGATCTTCTGTGATACAGAAGACGTGGTTGAGCGAGACGTCATGACAAACATAGTTTAATAGACGAGAAAACGCATCGAACATCAAGATCTGTATTTGCTTATGAAAATGTTAGTGTATTTAAATGAATCAGGCAATGCTCACCCGTACAAAATACAGAGGAAAGACTCGTCGTTTAGAATCTAAATCAAACCGAAGAGCGCCTGTGGCACGCCATCTGGCGCCATCTGGCTGGCGTCGAGACGAATGCCCATGCGACGTTGAGGCGACTACCCTTCCAACCCAAAAAGACGCTTCTACAATCTGTAGGTAAAAGAAACTCATCACTGCCTTGTGCTAAAAAGGTAGCAAATAGGAGTTCTATTACAGATGGTGAAGTCTCCAAGGACGGCATTTGATGCGTTGCGCAGCGTGACCACATTATTAAATATCCTCCTGCTTATGATTGCAGGGCCCCTATGAGCTTATCACCACAGTGTAAATAACCAACCTTATAGATAGCTGTATACCTAACAACAGCAGATTAACAACTAATGCCCGCGCATTCCATAAAGGGACGTTTTTAAAATGTGCTTACTTCTTACAACTTTACATCACTAATTTAAAAAATATATATTTGCACTCATTTTAATTAGTATTTCAATCTTCATTAAATAATGGTGTGTAATGTTATGTCCAATTACTACAACTTAACGACACCCTAAAGATCTTTGGCACGCGACTTTCAGGCAGAGTCGTTATATTGATTGATGTTAGTCGACGTAAACATTGGACGAGTAGAATATTACTCCTAACGTTGCTACATCGATGACAGATATTTTGTTCTAAAGACAACAAAAATCTAGTAAAAAGAAAGGGACCATAAAGGATCTAACGACCGCATAAAAATTTGCGTAAGCAAATGAGTGTTAGGCCCGTTTTATAGCAACATACAGTTTTATATTAAGCGTCAAATAAGGCGCAGTAACGTTGCTTTTATCTCCCAAGAATTACGCCAACGCCGCTGCGGCCATTATTACTGAATATATTTTCAGTAAATTATTCAATTTCATTTGGTTATCATTTCTCCTAACATCCGATGCCGGCCTTCAGTCCGCAGTTGTTTGAATTCTCAATGACTACTGTGATTGCCTATTTCATGAGGAACTTGAGATTTAAGGAAAATTGATTTAAATTAGGCGTCGGTAAATCATAAACAATCTTGGAAGTTTTATTCAACGTAAATAATGAAAGGATCCTCGGGGGTACGCACTTAGTGGCTCGGAAGTAAGCATTTCCAGGCTCATCACCATAATAAATATCATTGTTCCTTCCTCGCTCTCCTGCGGCCCGCTTTTCTTGTACACCGAAGCCTTTTCGTATTTTATGTATCTCTTTTCTGCAACTCTTTTATTTTTACTGTGTTTGTTTAACATTGCATTACTTTTACTCTAGTTCGTGTTTTTAACCGTTTTCTCCGTGTATTCCAAATAAATAGTTTGATGCCAATATTTTCTTAAATTTATTTACTTATATTAAATTAGGGGATAGTTTCCAGCGGCTGCCGTCTCGCGCCGACCGACGACTAAGTTGCCGTCGTCCCGCCCGGTCCGTGTCCTGTTGTTACAACATTAAATATTTATGTGACTACCCGCTCTTCAATCTTAACTACGACCTAAATGCGGTGATGTTCGTGAGAAAATTCGGAATCAACCATTTGTTTTATGCGGACGTGAACTTTCCCGATTGCCATCATTATTTCAGTCTTGAGAAGCACGGTTTAATTGTAGCAAAATGTATGGTAGAAATCATCCAACATACGTTAATTTTGGCGTAAAATTATTCACCCAGCGCATGTAATTTGTTAACACAGCGTAGAAGTTGCAAACATTTTCTCATCGGCAAGTGTGTGGGTGATAAATATTACACATGCCGCGCGCCGCGCCGACCTCCGAGCGCTCGAATAAACTTTCTACAAAACCGCGAAACCTCGGAATTTTGTTACGGCCGGTGTACCCGCGCACCGACTATTAAAATTCTTACTAATTTCCACTACGGACTGCTTTTAACGAGCAAACTTGTTAAAGATGTGAAATCTTATTTTGTAAACATTCATAAAACCTTTTTCGTATTCCCCTAAAAGAATTCCTCGCGCCGAGGCGCCTTTCCATTTCATCCTTATACCAGAAAAGTCCATCAATAAAAAATTTAAAAGCGGAAAAGTCGCACAAGAATTTTAATTTCACCGAAGTTCCATTTAGATTTTCCCACTTTTTCACGCTTCGGAATGTTTTTCTATTTTTGTTACACTTACTTTTCTAGGCGAGTTTTATCTCAATAATAAAGTTACGTTTATTTATGAGAGATTCCCGAAATTATCGTCGAGCAGGATCCTGAACAAATGTTTTCGTTTCCCCTAAATAAAAGTAGTTAAGTCAATAAGCCTCAATTTAATCGAAAAAGATTCAATTAAAATATCGTTTGGGGCAACCGTAGTTTTTTGGTCCAATTGAAACGCGAAAAAAGTTAGAGCATGAGGTGTACAATGCATGCTGCGTGTAAATTTCATACGGGGATATATTTTAACAAAAGTTAATATAAACACTAATTAACGTATAAACATGTGTAACAGCGACATGTTTAACATGTTTTTTATTGTTTCTTACTAATTATATCAGCAAGCAATGTATTACACATTGCTCCAATGAAATTAAAGCTTCTACGTGAACGTCAATAAATTACGGTTCACCATTTGTTAACTTCACCAATAAGATACAATAATAATGATAATTAATTTATTCCGTTTTAAATTAAATACTTATTAATCGTGGCGGCTCAATGGCCTGAGATATTTTCCGAATGTTGTCCTTGTACTTGGATACTGGCTTTACAATGACGACTGATGGAGGCTCTCACATTTCGTTATTTCGTTTTGTAATAGTAAGTTGCACGCGATACATTGCTGTTAAAAAAATCTATTAAAAAATAACTACGCTTCAATAATAAAAGTCACTATCAAAATATCTTTCTCACATGATTTGTACGATCGTTAACGTCTAGATAAAATATATGCCTGTATGGAATCGAGTATACGACTCTTGTCCTGTTCGTTATAACATGTAAGCAGTGAAAAAGTATTCAAATCCAGCTGTACATTATACGCATCAAACATTTGCCTCTTAGTTGAAACGTTGAAAGCGGTCACTCGTATCACAAAAACGTCCGCGAGTGTGTCGCCCGCTCCGCGCCCCGTATTGACAAAACGAGAGGAGAGCCCTCAAGGGCTGCCCCGCGAGATTGCGTCCCGTTTATTGCCGTTTCTTTACCACGAGTTCCCATTACCCCTCCAATTATACGAGTGCTTTGACTTTAGTGTCTCATCACTTCCATTAGACATCTATGTTATTATTACTGTTTATACATTAATTGCAACAGCCTTTTACTATGGATACTATTATAGGTAACTAAATAGATACACATCTCTGATAACATTATTAATGCAAAAGTAAGCCCGTGTGGTTGCCGGGTTAGAATAGTGCCACTCCATGTCTTCCCGTGGATGTCGTAAGAGGCGACTCAGGGAATAAGGGCTTGTAGTATTGTTAGGCGATGGGCTTGCAACCTGTCACTAATACACTAGTAAAGTTCTTGGCCTGATTGAGCAAAATGTGGTTACAGAATTATCAACAAGTCTTTTTAGAGTTGTTGGTATTTCTGTAGCTCTGCCTACCCCGCTCTGGGAATGAAGGCGTGATGTTATGTATGTATGTATGTATGTATGTTATTATCTGTCTCGCCTTCATGGCTAAATGATTACGTGATATTGATCTGGGGATGAACAAAAGATCATTTTTATCCGTGTAAATTGGATAGTTCGTTAAGGAAAAATCATAAAAAAATCCTATGCGGGTTAAATCTGGTAAACTAATGGTACTGTCTGTACAAAAATGAAGAAAACCAATTTATTTGCTTTTAATCCCATAAATTTAACAGAACGAGCGACGTCTAACATATAATATTTACGTCACAATAAAAAGGAAATATTACCCTGCCCCGTTGTCAGTAAAACGGAATGAAATGCGTTTCAAGGAAATCTGTAGGAGAAGTAAAAGATAGCCTCGTCATCGCTCAGTTGCAGCGTCACGGCCTTTGTTGGAGCGAGCTGCGGCTACCACTGGAATACGAACCGCTAGGTTATTAAACAACTCGCTTTTCAACACATCGACGAATTACTGACCAGCAAGCCTGGGTTGCCCCGTCAGAGTATTGTATTAACCGCTACTCGCGGGTAAAGTACCGTATGTCCTTCATCAGGGTTCAAGCTATCCTCATACCAAATTTCATCAAAATAGATTCAGCGGTTTAGCCGTGAAAGCGTAACAAACAGACATACAAAGTTACTTTCACAGCTATAATATTGGTATAGATTATAAGTGCGTGTATTTTTTTTATAGCTGGTTCCGTTAGCGAAGCAGCTCGAACAAAACGGAAGGTAACTCTGCCTCACGTCCTAACGAACACACGAGACAAATTTGGTTTGTCGGTTAGTACTTCGTCGACGAATATAAAACCGGCCAAGGGCGAACCGGATTCGAACACGAAGGGTACCGTACTACACACTGTCTACCTAATAATGTATAGCTGACAGACAGTTGGACGGACAGACGGACAGCACGGAGAGTTATACGAGCTGGTTTGTACAGTCGCGTCTAATAATATGGACACAGTTAAACTTTTAAAAATATGTAAACACAACTCTTCTGCGAGGGAATAAGGTTGTATATATATTTCTGAAACCTTGTTAATGTATACATATTTATGATTCTGACTGTACGAAAACCCGAAACGAGTTATTCAAGAGAAACGCGCTTATCTGTATTTTTTCTAAATCGTCACTGAGGAACATCTGAAGAGCGACTTCATCGTCGTTAACTAACTGACTGCGGCCGGTCTAAGTCTAGATTAAGGTTTAATTTATAGCTTCCACACGAACTTCAACGGCGACAGTTTTAAATCCGCAAGTTATACAGTATATTACAACTACCTAAACTAAGCGTTACATTCTTCTAGCTACATTTCACTTAGAAAGTTAAAGTATATTTATTTGGAAAAGTTGGCAAAGCCATACGTCAATTTATCTTCGTGTTAGGGGAGTTGTTGTCTCCCTCGCCTGAAGGGAGAGTAGCTAGCGCCTTCCTTCCTCCGTGCGTCTGTGTTTTCATGAATGAACGATTAATGCGTCATCCTACTTCGCATTCTCGAACCAACCGTTTGGTTAACAGATGCCTTCTTCTGAGGGCAAACTTTTTTTGCATGCTAATTGGATTAAGCATTGTTTTTGGCAGCGTAAATTTATACAAAGAATCCTTTTATTAAAATGCAGAAAAATCGCGCAAATATAAATTCAGGATATTATTATTTATTATGGTTATATTTTATATCCCGCTCTAAACGTTGATACCGTTTATAATAACGTTAGGTATGACTGTTGTGTTTCACTTTATAACATAATATATAAGATTTTATGTACGAGTAAAACAATAGTACGAGTATATAACCTTAAATCTAACCCAAAAAAACATATTTAATATGTTTAGTTAATTATATTTACTCATATACCGTCGATTAAAGTGATATATCCAATGACTGCGTCGTGCGCACGGCCCCGCGACGATGTCCCGGCGGGCCGCGTGCGTTTTAAGGGTTCCGTTGTCAAACTAGGAACCCTTATAGTTTCGCCATGTCTTTCCGTCCGTCCGCAGCCTAGCGCAAAGACTCTTATGTTTTATGTTTTTATTAGGAGAACAAACAGAAATAGATGTACAATTTTAAAACTTATCTAGGTATTAATATAAAACAAGCATCTACCTCCTTAACAGTTCCCACTGAAACATCTTATCTCATCTCATCTCATCTTATCTTAGTACTAGAAAGCTGTAATTTGGCACGAATATACATCTTTGTCACGCCAACACAGTGGTAGAATCAAATTATAAAAAAAAACATATTACTTTACCTTCCCTACACGTAACGTAGGGATGTTTTTTTTTCTCGTCTACCACATAGTATAGGTCTTCCAAAAATATTACGGGTTTGAAAAACAATTATTCGATTAAGTGATCCGTTTATGAAATATTTAGCTTTAAAGCGCTAATTTTTGTTAGAGTCAAGTGTCCCCCCAAATAGCCAAAAAAAGCCGTGTGGCACTCGGGGACTGCCGCGGTAAAGCTATTGCATAGCATTTTGTA
The DNA here is from genome assembly GCA_949316455.1 of Acleris holmiana. NCBI lineage: Eukaryota > Metazoa > Arthropoda > Insecta > Lepidoptera > Tortricidae > Acleris > Acleris holmiana. The sequence goes on from OX438769.1 coordinate 21,080,094, forward strand.
TCAACTTATGCAATTATAATTTTATTTATTTATTTTATTCATGCAGTATTTCTTTTTCTTTGATATTAATTCAAGTTACACTTTTTGAGCGTGGTGACCTATAAGAAAACAATGTTTTCTATTATTAAATAAATAAAAAAAGTTAATATTGTTTAAAATATTTTTATTATTACTTTCTCATAAACAGCTGCTTATGTATTCGTCCGATTTCGGAGCAGCTCGTCTCGATTCGTGCAAGTTTCGTAGAGTCGTACAATACGTCTAATCGCACACAACGCCGTGTCGAAGACTGCCGAACTGAAACGACGTTAGACGATGCACGGCCTTCAAGCCACACCTCCTTGCCCGTCGGAGTGGGGAGCGTGAGGTTTTTTCGTTACGGAATTTCTGGATTCGGTCCCCGCGCTCAAGGCCCGCGATAGAAGCTATGCAATAGCTTAAAACTACAAATACTTAAAATCTGGAAAAAACTTAGATGAAAGAGCATAATAACGAATTTTAAACGAAAACTATGACGACTAAGTAGACATCATTGGTTCTTGAGATACAGGCGATTAAAGTTTTTATACCTACTAAAATCATATAAGGCGGCATCAATTGACTTTAAATAGAAAATATTTATGTAATACATAACTGAAAATAACTAATATTAAATAAGAGTAAATCTAATAGAAAATTAGTTATTACTTGTTGATTTTTATGTTTGTAGTACTTAACGGCTTCGGAACCCTACACTGAGCATGGTCCGATATGCTCTTGTCCGGTTTTTTCGTCCATTGATTTGTCAGCAGCCGCATGACGCGCCATTTCACGGTCGTGCGCCGAGTTTTTGCACATTCAGGTAACTTATAGCCTTACGCCGTGACAGCGCCCAATTCATAGTTTTCCAAACAAACTCGACCCAATATGTAGCCACTGGTGCTGATCAGGTTAAATGAATATTTCTTTGTGAAGTCGCAACAGTGTTTTTGAGCTAAAAACTGTACGTATGCACTTTTCTCATTTCAAGTTTTTCTTTTAAAAGTCGATTTGTTCCACGCTACCCTTTCTATTTTTTCCGTTTCGAGTTGAATTTCGTAAAGTGCTTAAGTATTTTTTCTTAATAAATTGGTTCTTAATAACAAATACTCGTCTGTTATTTAGGCTGTAGGTACAATCACTCATAAATATGTTTACACTTTAGTACCTTGTCAATTTCATTCAGTGAGACAATTTCATATAAATAAATATGAGGGGACAAACTCACACAAATTGACCTAGTCCCAAACTAAGCTCTAGGCTTGTACTATGGGTACTAAACAACGATAAACATACTAAAATAGAGAAATACATACTTAAATACATAGCAATCATCCAAGACTCAGGAACAAATATTCGCGCTCATCACACAAATATCTGCCCTTACCGGGATTTGAACCAAGGACCGCTGGCTTCGGAGGCAGGGTCACTCCCAACTAGGTCAACGTGTCGTCGTATATTATTATAATATATGAAATTGTCTCAGTACCAGTCAAACAGTCAGTGCAGTTTCACGAGTATTGTCTCATCAACCGACATTAGGCAAAAACGATAATTAATAAGATTTGCCTGCAATTTATAGGTTATAAGTAGCTATTTAATTTGCAGTTTTGGCAAGCTAAGCAGAAAACTCGTTTGGATGCCAATTGCGAGTTAAATAACAACTTGGCGCAGAAAGAGCCCTGCGGTAGTCCATCTCATTTAACAAGGCAGGTCATCGACACAAAAATAACACAATCTATTTTCATCTATCTTTGTTTTAACATTAAATCGATGATAGCGTAAGTGGTTTGACACTGCACTACTTTTTTTTATGGTAAGAAGAAGGCACACGAGCACTCAGGCCACCTGATGGGAAGTGGAATCTGAGACCCATAGACATTTGAATTCTCAAGACTATAATATTAAGACTGCAATCCTAAGACCTCGAATGCGTTGCCAACCCTGAGGATTAAGATGGAATGCCTCTATGCTAGTAATTTCACCGGTTGTCTTATCCCCACACCGGAACACAACAAGGCGAACACTGTTGCTTGGCGGGTGGTTAATGGTTATTTAAATAAAAAAATAAAAGTTTCTGAAAGAAGTAAGTGAAGTATTAAGGTCGAATCCTGGAACATCCATAAATAGGTGGTCCAAAATTGGTACACAAATTACTTAGATTCTAATTCTAACGTTTGGTTGTTATCGAATGATTTTTCTTTTTTCTATTTTAACTTAATTGTGATTTTACTTAATTGAACTTTTAGATCTCATTCATCCAAAGTAACGGAGCGAGTGCATTTTAAATGGAACAAGATGGCGTCAAAGTCCGCTTGCAGACAATGAGTATTTAAACTTTCTTACAAATAAAAAGCAAGGATTTTCTCTACCCACCAACGTAAAACGGTGTTATGTCTGAAATAAATTTGATTCAAACCATCTCCACGTACATAAATGCAATCCGCTTGCAAAATAGTCCAGGATCTGACTACCGGCCTGTAGGGATTACGTAATAATTTATTATGTAATGGTATTGTATATTTTTGATTATTTTTTTAAACTTATTACTTGATGACATCATAGCCAGAAAACGTACCAGTTGGCGAATTTCCTTCCAGGTGTAAAATAACACAAAATCTCGATAGTACGCGAACTTCCCTACAAAACGGTAGCCAGGTCCTAGACCAGATAACATCTTTTACAAAAGTATATCTTTGCTAGAGTCTGGCAAACGAATACTATTTGATTTCCTGATCTTTTCACATCAGTGTTGGAGTATCAACTCCGTTTATTCAGTGTACAGTCAGTGTTAAAAGCTGCAGGTTTCTTGAAATTGCCGCTGTTTCTCTGGGACAGCTTTCGTTTGCCAGACTCTAAGGTCGCTCGCGACTTCGGACGCATAGGATTAGGTTTCCATTTTCCCCTAACTCTTCTTCCCGTTATTGATTTTCGAAAAAAATTATCTTAGTGCTCTCCCAGGGTATGCGAGTAATATTCCCTCGACATTTCAAGTGCCTAGGATAGCTATAGCATAGCATAGCAAGTGCCATCAACGGTTTCGGATGTGCGATGTCTGTTTGTTAGTCCGTCAGTGTGTGACGAAAACGTACAATATTGTGAGGCGCACCATCCTACAGGGATATTTATGTAAGTTGCAATTTGAATCTACTAGCAAGGGAATAAAGTTCAATAACCTTTACTCGTAAATGTCATTTTCAATTTTGCAACAAATTAAATGGAACTTTATACTTGTCAAAATATAGTTTAAACGACACGACACGTCCCGTCCAAATCCAGGTAAGGGCAGAAATTTGTGTGATGAGCACGAGTATTTGTTCCTGAGTCTTGGGTGTCTATGTAAGTAGTTTATCGTTGTCTAATACTCATAATACAAGCCTCGAGCTTAGTTCGGGACTAGGTCAATTTGTATGACATTGTCCCGTGTTTTTTTAATTAAATTATATTGATTATGTATTTTATAAAGCACACTGGGGCTTACGAAGTCTACCTTGAGCTCTAGTCTACGGGGTAAAACCATATTGCATTTGACATCCAGTATTATTTTTAACGTCAATTAAAAAAAAAAAGAATATTTATTCTGTATTGTATTCTATACTAATATTATAAAGAGGAAAGATTTATTTAGGCTCCGAAACTACTGGACCGATATGAAATTTTCTTTTTACCATTATTAGCCGACTTTATCCCTGATGAACATGGCTACTTTTTATCCAGTGATTCAAGAGGAAGGTTTATTTATAATACTTTAACCCGAAGCGAGTGTGGTTGCCGGGTTAGAATAGTGCCATTCCATGTCTTCGCGTGGATGTCGTAAGAGGCGACTAAGGGAATGAAGGTTTCTAGTACTGTTAGGCGATGGGCTTGCAACCTGTCACTAATACACTGGTAAACATCTTAGCCTGTTTATGCAAAATGTGGTTACAGAATTACCAACAACTCTTTTTGTAGTTGTTGGTATTTCTGTAGCTCTGCCTACCCCACTCTGGGAATGAAGGCGTGATAGTATGTATGTATCTAACCCGAAGTGAAGCGACGGATCCCCCCTAGTATTAAATAAGAGTTATCAAAACGTTGACAATACGATAACACGTCAAAAATTATATGGTTTTTACCCAGTATAATACAGGCCCTTCACTTTTTTTTGTCGCTCAGCAATCGCTCTCTGCGTAGTCTGTATCGAAATAAATGCACTGGGCGACAAGCGAGAAGATGTGCTGGCCGCGGGGTTGGTGAAACAGACACTGAACATGAAAAGTGCATAAAAATCTAAATATAAAAACTATCTGCCTGTGATTTATTCGGGTAGGACAAAACCCTTCGAGAGGCCGGTGTGCCCGCTCGACCCGCAAGATTAGATTAAGCAATAAATAACATTTATTTCGTATCCCAACTGCGGGCCGCGATACGTGTTTGCTTTCCAAAATCTGAAGTTTAATGCTGTATGAATATACGATTTCTAGTAAATGCGTTATAACGATATCGTTTTTGACCTGGGCCTCTATTCAACTGCGTTATAACGATATCGTTTTTGACCTGTTTCCGTATTGTCAATGTTTTGATAACTCTTATGTCATTTACAATAATGGCGACTGTGACATAAACGATTCTTAAACGTGTCAAATACGATATCGTTTTAACGCACCTGAATAGAGGCCCTGTTTCCGTATTGTCAACGTTTTGATAACTCTTATGTCATTTACAATAATGGCGACTGTGACATAAACGATTCTTAAACGTGTCAAATACGATATCGTTTTAACGCACCTGAATAGAGGCCCTGTTTCCGTATTGTCAACGTTTTGATAACTCTTATGTCATTTACAATAATGGCGACTGTGACATAAACGATTCTTAAACGTGTCAGACACGATATCGTTTTAACGCACCTGAATAGAGGCCCTGTTTGTGTCGTCAGTGTTAATTTCAAGCTACACAACAACACAAATAAAGTTTAAGAAACGCCAAACAAAGAACGGATAAACCAATTTTATTTAAAATACCTACTTAAACAGCTACGAGCATACAACCAACGTATTGTCTTCATGTACTACCGTTTGGCCAAATTATTTTTCGTCAAATGTTTCATTTGGGCCAACGCATTTTTTCCGAAACTGTAAATATTTCAGAATTTATTTCAGGACCATCGTGTAGAACCCTATAGGTTAGGAGAGGTTAGTTTTACAAAAATCCTGAAATATTTAGTTTTGGAAACAAAAACGTTTGCCCAAATGAAACGATTGACGAAATGATACATTTGACGAAATATAATTTGGCCTAATGGCAAAGATCCGTCGTCTTACTGTGGCGGTTCCCACGTTGAGAAATTGTAATACAGTGTGTAAATGGTATACAGGCGTTCCTTTTAACTGTGTTTAGTAAAACCCCTACTGAGCACATTTGTGCAGCTTTTGTTAAAATTAAATAAAAAAAGAACCATACAAAATAATTTAACACGCAATGTATAACGATAAATGCAATGAACGAAAACGAATAACGCAATTAATGACGTTTCAAAGTTAAGTATTATTAAAGTGGAGGCTACTTAAGCCGAAATACACATTTTCACAAGTAAACATTACGTATACTTACCTGACAGATGGACTTCGATGTACATTGCGGGTCGATAGTATGTTCAAAAATTAATAACGGTGTATACGTTAGCGTAATCAAAATAATTCTTTCTGTTAATGATTAGTAGAGTCTTAATCTATGTCACGTTTTAATAAACGCCCGTATACCATTTACACACTGTATTCTTGTTTGTTATTTGTTTGAAAATAGAATGAGTAATGTACTTAGCGGCTTCTCCCCGAGAACGTTCCCCTCGAACGCTATCGAGGGCGCCGCGCATCCTCCGCTATTCTTAGCTGGATTAACTTTAGAATGGATTTCGGCTAAATGCAACTACTTATTTCTAGCTATGACTTATCGCCAGGCTATTTAAGATACGTTTACCATAATTGGTTTACACTAATTGGAATAGAGCCAGACGCGAGACATGAACTTTGCATTGAAACTATAGCATATAGCAGTTACAATACAAGTCGCATCGTCTTAAATCAGAACAAAATTATCATAACGCTTTGGAACCTTGACAAATGTTTCCAAACAAACCACAGCTTGCAAAACCAACTCGCAATTTAGCTGTATATTGGCAGCAAGTTCACCTCCGTTTCTAGCTAAACCAAACAAATACATTCGATCGCTTTTACGTTTTGCGAATGTATTTAGCAACAAAGGAAAAGTAAATAAAGGGGTGGGAAAAATCACGAAACAATCGCATGTGTTTCACAGGGAGGGGACGGATGAATAAAACTGTAAAACGTATAAAAGGTTGAAACATTCAGAGCCGCGCTATCGAGGAATGTTTGCTCTTGAATTCACTGCTTTTAGCTATTGGGATTTTTGCATGGGCTATCACGTTCACACGGATTTAGTTGCAACGAGCAGGATCCATTAAAAATAATAAATCTGAGAGGGAGGAACATGTACCTATCAATATTATAAAACGTAAATGCATACAATCAACATAAAAAACGTTAGCTGATAACTAGTTGCTGGATTATTTGCTTAAATTCTAGGAGATTCTTTGTTCTAAAACTCTGATATTTCGACCTTACCCGTGGATAATACCTATTTAGCATAGGTATAGCCCGTCCCGACATCAAACCTCATTTGTCTGAGATCTGATCTCTTTTGAAGGTTAGCACCCCTGTACTGGCTGTGTGAAAGTTTTCACCTCTTTTGTATCTCGACCGCTTCTGCGCAGTTACGCTACTAATTGAGAGTTAGCAAGCGCGATTGAGGCAAAACTTTAAATGACGCAAAACTTACACCGGCATGGGCGAATTTGTCGATGAGTAAGGAAAGGGTACAGACTCGGGATCGTGGGATAATAAACTAGTTCCAGAACGAATAAAAATGCAATTTAGAAGGCAAACGAGCGCACGGGCCACCTTATGGTAAGTGGGGTCTGAGACCCATACACATTTCCTTGACTGCAATCCAAAGAAGCGTTGCTAACTCTGATTCCGATGACTAAGGAGGAACGCCTCTACGCTATTAATTTCACCGGTTGTCTTATTCACGCTGGAACATAACAATACGAACACAAGTTACAGGATAAGATGGTATGGTACATGGTCCTACCACCACAAACAGCACACGCCTCTTTTTCTCATCAATGCCCGATTAATAAAATTTGAAACACTAAAAAAGTTATGTTTCTCGAGAGTCCGTCAACCTTCCGATTTTTCGGGATAAAAAGTATCCAATATCCTATTGCAGACTTTCATCTAGATCTGTTCCATTCTGGCTTGATTGAGTAACACCTCCTCATTTTTCATAATTACATTTTGTACTCATTTCATTCCCCATAATGGTCACTGGCATCACAAACCTTAATTCCATTTGCCATAATGTTTTCTTTTTAAATCGTAAACCTTTGAGATAATTTTTACATGCCATCGTATAGAGCCCAATAGGTTAGGTTAGGTTTGCTTTATTACAATTCTAAATAGTTCACGTTTTCAGAAAAAAATGCTTTTATGGCAAATGAATATTTTGGCACATGATTCATATGGCATATAAAACTGTCGTTTGAAATTCGGGCAAATGAAATTATTGCATATGAAATTCGGTCAAACTATAGAGAACTGAGTAACACACAACCATCCATCTAAAATTTCGCATTTATAATACATACATAGGTACATTAAATCAACCCAGTTTCTCAGAGGGGTAGGCAGAGCCCCCTTTCTTCTACCTGCTACGATCCTGACAAATCTCTTTGGCTCCTTAGACAATCATGTCATAATGTGTGATAAACCATTAAGACTTAAGATACCTTTTCTAACATCTTTACACTTACAGTGACACCGTCGTAGTGCAGGCGGGGCGCCGCGGGCGGGCACAATAGTTCCTCGCGAACTTCCCGGCCGCGGACACTCTAAACCTTTTAAATCATTATGTAAGCGATGTCCGTGGCGTGACTACTAAAGTTAACTCGTAAATTGAATTAAATTGCAGCGAACTGCAGCGAGAATTTCTTTTATTATATACCTACCTATTCTAAAAATATAAAACAGTCCCGCTACTAACTATCGGACAACGCACAGGCGAAACCTAGGGACTTGAAATTTGGAGGGAATACTCCTTGGATAGTATAGGGGTGCATTAAGAAGGGATTTTTGGAAATTCATTGCCTAACCACCATCCATTACCACCCGCCAAGCAACAGTGTTCGCATTGTTGTGTTCCAGTGTGGGGATAAGACAACTGGTGAAATTACTAGCATCCAGGCATTCCATCTTGGTCCTCAGGGTTGGCAACGCATTTGAGATCTTAGGATTATAGTCTTGAGTATTCAAATGTCTATGGGTCTCAGATTCCACTTACCATCAGGTGGCCTGAGTGCTCGTGTGCCTTCTCCATAACATCAAAAAAAATGTAGTAGTGGAAAACTAATTATACTCGTACCAAATCGCGGGCGTCCTCGTGTAGACAATAAATAGCAAAAAGTAACCTTGCTTTAAACGGTTTTTTACATTTATTTTATTTATTTATTACAGGGAACAATGTTGCACAAATTGACCTAGTCTCAAAATAAGCTCCAGGCTTGTACTATGGGTACTAGACAACGATAAACATACATATATAGAGAAATAAAAAGAAAACATCCAAGACTCAGGAACAAATATTCGCGCTCATCACACAAATATCTGCCCTTACCGGGATTTGAACCCAGGACCGCTGGCTTCGAAGGCGTGTCACTCCCAACTAGGCCAACGTGTCTTCAATGTATTTTGGCTTACTAACAAAAGCGCGTTTTAGCGATAATTTATGCCGTTAGTATATCTACCGTTATTTACTAATCAATGTAGTGGTATTAGGACCTTGTGCAGGGTTTGTTCGGATCGCTACCACCGTCTTACCCTTAAACCAACCGCCAAGCAGCAGTGTCCGCAATGCTGTGTTCCAGTGTAAGGATAATTCAACTGGTTACAATTACTAACATAGACAGATTCCATCTTAAGAATTATGTTAACCTTTTTTTATTAAATTTAATGTTCTGACATTCACGTCCCTCTTTAATTACGAAACTGATATTTATGTGAGAAAAATATAAGCCGCATGCAGGGAAAAATAAACCATGGACCATACATAACCGCACTTCTAGCGAAGATACTTAATAAATTATCGAAAACTGCTTAAAAACTACAAGATATGCTGCTTTTTGAAAAATAACTGTGCCCGTTTTAATAAGGCTTTTTATTCCATACGAGAATATTTAAATAATTGCATAGAAACCAACAATTATACAAATTAAAAAGTCAAAATGTATAATTCCTTAGTTTTTAAGGATACATGCTGTATTGTTGCTATTTGTATGCCTAACAAAAAACATAGTGATACTAATTAAGCCTCTGATTCTTAGTCCTCAACGTTGGAAACGCACTTGCGCTTAAAATTGCAGTCTTAAAATTGTAGTCTCAAGAATCTAACGTCTATGGGTCTCGGATCCCACTTATTAACAGGTGGCCTGGGTAGTGGTTCACTTTCTCCATGTCATAAAAATCCAATAGCAAACTCGAAATAACCAGTAGATATTAAAATCTGTCAATCTAACATTAAATGCACAGTAATCCTTGAAACGGTTCCTCATGTTTCAGGCGTTAATTTCAAAAGCTCGAACATCACGGCTCTTTATTTTAACGGCGTTGTAACATTTTATGCAAATTTTGACTTGTAACTGCAATGTGGACGTAACGTTCTTAATAACAATCCGCTTCGGCAATCTGCCCATCTATTAGTAGAGTAAGTTTTTGAGATTCAAGGAACTAAGCCAATTCCACTTCAGTTTCAACAATATCGATAATAAATGTCACCGCACCGTTAACAATTAATACGAAATACTTTTAACTATCAAAAAAAGAAATACTAATGAAATCAAAATTTCCTGTTATCCAAATATCAGTTTATCTCTCAAGCCCTTATTTCATCTAAATTAAAAAAAAACTGTAAAGTACGGAAAAAAATAAGATTTTGCTGATGATTCTATTAATTCGCTATTTAACAGAACAGTATATTGGCTAACACCAAAACGAAACAGATGTTTCCTTCTATGTTCTCGTTTGACTGAATGTTTTTAGGGTTCCGTAGTCAAACTAGGAACCATAATAGTTTCGCCATGTCCGTCCGTCCGTCCGCAGCCTAGCGCAAAGACTCTTAGTACTAGAAAGCTGTAATTTGGCATGAATATGCTTATTAGTCACGCAAACAAAGTGGTACAATAAAATGAAAAAAAAAAATACGGTTGGGTAGGTCTTTTAAATTTTTATGGGTTTGTGAAAACAGTTTTTCGATTAAATAATCCGTTTATAAAATTTTAAGCTTTAAAGCTTAACAGCCAAAACTACAGATAATAAAAATATGAAAAAAAAAACTTATTTAAAAGAGTATAATAATAATAATAATAATAATATCACGGGACAATGTCACACAAATTGACCTAGTCCCAAATTAAGCCCTAAATAGGCTCGTGCTATGGGTACTAGACAACGATAAACTTACTTATATAGAGAAATATATACTTAAATATATAGAAAACATCCAAGACTCAGGAACAAATACTCGTGCTCATCACACAAATATTTGCCCTTACCGGGATTTGAACCCAGGACCCCTAGCTTCGAAGGCAGGGTCACTCCCAACTAGGCTAGCGTGTCGTCAAACGAATTTTAAAGGAAAACTATCACGACTAAGTAGACATCATTGGTTCTTGAGATACAGGCGATTAAAGTGTTTATACCTACTAAAATCATCTTTTGGCACCAATTGACTTTAAATAGAAAATTAGTTATTACTTTTTCATTTTTATGTTTGTAGTATTTAACGGCTTTGGTACCCTACAATGAGCATGGGCCGACATGCTCTTGCCCAGTTTTTCAATGCTGAAAAGGCCAAACAGTTTTGTGCATTTATCGCGAGGGAAATTCGAAACGAAAATGATATATATGTTTTACGTTTCGAATTTTCCATCCGACGATAAAAATGTAAGTGTTTTACTACTTTCGTATAGAGTACAAGTAATTACTGGATATGTTTGACAGACAGACCCATTTAAGAACCGGAAGTATTCCTCCCCGACCCGACCGTGTTCGTTCCTACTCTGCGAGACAGATTTATTCTAAAAGTTCTTTCATTAGGGTTTCCCTTTGTCGCGTCAATCACGTAAGCCGACGGGCTGATTAAGTAAGATAGCTCAGAGGTTATCGCTAATTTAAAGCTATGTTAAACTGCAATCATAACTTGGCCTGTGCGCCCGTAAGCAATATGCAGCGTTTGGTACGATGTTGGCAGAGCTGCGAAATGAACGTCGAATGACAAAGGTTGTCAAACCAAGTAAGAAAGTATGGTAGCCGCTACCTTTGTTTGTAGTATTTAAACGGTAAAATTAGCAACAAGCTTTTGTTCCCAATAAGTATTTTACCAATAAATGCCTACTTACATGGGGCGACTGATCTTGAGTAAAATGCCCATTGAAAATGTTAGTTTCACTACTTTGGACTGGTGACCAAGACAGGCAAACTCGAAGTAAATGTTGCTGTTTAGTGATTAGTGTATAACATGACCAATTTATATTATACTCGTTAGCAAGGCAAACCCTTACTTGTGCTTTACACCTAATTGTTGCGATCATGAAATATAACTTCATTACGGTTTGACAGACTAAAGTAACATAGCCGTTCAGCTCGGTTTACCCTCGCTTCACCGGCACTATTTTCATACAACGTATCACTTCAAAGAATTTACATTTCGTAGAAAGGCTTCTTTAGGCGCAGGAGTTTAGATTTTGAGCTAGTCACAGGCCTAAACCCAACCTATCCTAAGGGACGTATGTTTCGGATAACCCGGAAACTACTGAGTTTCAGCAGAAAATAGTTTTCGATGAAGTGAAATTGTGTAAAATCATTCGTTCTATGAAATTCGATCAAACCGTCGATCGAGCGAATTATAAGAATAACCCCCTAGAACGGATCGCAAACACATTTCTATAAGCCAATTCGCAGCGCATAAAGCATTTAAAAACAATGAATGCCTAGAATATGTAAGTAGGTAATTTTATTTAATGTGTACGGTACGTGACCGGAAATTTGGAGCGTGTTCAGAGCCTGGTGCGGGTGTCATGTTGAGCGGAGGAACGTACTTAAGTAGCGGGCACTGAGTCGGGCCTTAATTCGATATTGCCTAAGCGATATTACTTTTTTACGACACGTATACCTTTACTATAAACTTAAAAAGAGCTACCATATCGAAGCAAAATAATATACGACAACGCTCAGGCAATATTGAATAGAAGCCCATCACAGGGGGCTGTAACATTATATTGAGCGATAAAAAAACCGAATCTGTAGGGCTAGACAAGTTGCATTCGACAATCGTTAGCGATTATGTTTCGATTGAAAAATATATGGAATTGACGTAAGCCACCGAGATAGTACCACGTGACCATCTCGGTGGCTTACGTCAATTCATTCGTTTGTCTATCGAAACCTAATCGCTAACGTTTGTCGAATGCAACTTGTCTAACCCCACAGAATCTTAATACTGTACACCGATAATTAAGAGCTGGACTTTAGTAAAGCACTAACTTAACCGTTACAGACAATTATTGCACAATAAGCTTCAAATACTTAGATGATCCCTCGGTTCGCTGTCCAAATAAAGAATGATCGTAGCCGCAATCGTTCCGCCTTTTAAAGTCCCAAGCCCCGACTGTTTCAGAATGCCTACTGGAATCACCGATGAACTTTAACCTGCTGAGGACGGTCTAGAGAATTTGTTACTATCTTGACCTTGATTGACCTTGTTTACAATCGCGATGTCCTTGGCGATGTCACGGGTCTGGAATGTTCCACGTATTGCTGCTGAATTTCTAAGCGTGTTATCATCTCTTTCACACGCTTCATGGAGGTTCTCAGTATTGCTGTCTCTTTCTAATTAAATCTCTTTCACTCTTGGTGAAAAATTCGCCATATTCTGAAATGTACTTCAAAGGTTATGTAAACGCCTAGAATTGGGTTTACAGGGAGGGAGGATGGCCTGATAAGGACTGAAAACAGCTTTTAGGCGCCTGAAAACAACGGCAACGGTCGAAAATTTCATAATCTGGTATGTGGCAGATCTAAGAAACGGACTCAAACGATATTTCAGCCTGCTGTTTGAAACGCAACAAAAATCATGATTGAACATTAGACGCCTGAATCCATCGGCGTTACAATACTAACAAAAAGCTTTTTCGAAAACTGACAAAATGTATAGAGTTGACGTGTAAACAACAAATTTGCAACTTCAATACAAGATACCCTCGCAGAGTCAATTGCCCTAAAGCTAACACCGCATTATATCGTACAAACTGCTACTCAATGGCTGTACGCATTTATAATAAAATTCCTAGCAATATTAGAGAATTACCTGTAAATAGATTTAAAAGTAAGTTATTTCTTTGGGTAAAGGAAATAAGGTTCTATAGTATTAAGGATTATTTATGATAGATAAAATATGTAGTAACGACATCAGCCGTATAATACCATAGTTTCAATTATTTCATTTGACATTATAAAATAATACTCGTACATAGTTTTTAAGGACATTTTTTGCATGCCAGTTATGGTTAAACACGTGATTCATTATTTATTTTGTAACATCTTTTTTGTAACTATGTTTGAATCTAAATATTTTGAATTAGTATTTGAATTTGAATTTGTAGCGCTCGCCGCGACCGTCGGGCCAATCCTGTACAATTTTGATAAGGATAACTTTCCCAGAATACACTATCTTGTCTAGCTCTAGGCACTCGGTCTCAGTCTTTTTTTTTAAAGTTGTCTTGCACCGTCATGGGTAAGTACAAATATGATTATTTTATTTATTTGCTCTTGTGTTTATTACAAGTTTTGACACGTTTTCCTGCTTAACTACGCATTACATTTTTTTTTTATATTCATTGTTTTATACAATGTTTGTTTAAGATCTATCATTGTCATAAGCGATATTTATTTCAAAGATACTTAAATGTTAAGTTTCTTGCAGCTTTTCTTCTCAGCAGCTGTAACCTCTGGAGAAGCGCTGGTAGATTTTTGAAATGTAAAAGTGCCCGTGCTGAAAAGAACAACTTTTATCTTTTATCAGGGATTGAAAAACCGGTTTTATTCAATACCTGTATTTAAATTGACAAATTGTTACCGCTAAAAAAACAATACCTATATTCGAATTAGAGGTAGGTATTATTGTCATTCCGATTTTGTTTTTATCGCTATGTATACCTACACTATTTACAGTATTAAATACCTGTATTCAATACCACGCACCTGATAAGTAAGATGTCAATTAGACTGTAATTAATTGTAATTTCAGACTTGTCAAGGCATATCTGAGTTTTTTAAAATAACACCGAAAACATTTACAGAAACAAATAAAAGAGTATATTGACACTGACAGGTTTACTGGTTATGGTTTTTAGAGGTATTGTTCTCAATTGGCTAAACCGATAATATACTTGAATACCGGTATTCATTATACCGCTAATCAGAGCTTTAGCGATATAAATAGCGAAATACAATTATAGCCGGTTATACCTCATTTGAAACCGGTAGTCAGAATACCGGTAACGATCCCTGTCTTTTGTCTTTAGGCCTACAGTTGCTGGGTCGATTCTATTTTGTTTTGGATCAGTTTGCTTTTATATCGTAACGATATTGTTGACGTTAAAGTAGATCATACTTTCTAGTGATTATAAGAGCTGTCATACTCGTAGTTTCGGAACGTCATCAATATGATACGATGCGATAAAGAAGCAAGATGAGTTAAAATAGAGTGGAGTATTTACTCCACTCTATTTTAACTCATCTTGCTAATGCACCTAATGTAGGGTTCCGGATTCGCAAGCCATAGATACAATTAACGTGCAAAGTTGTCTTTGTGGTTTTTCCCGAACAAATTGTTTGAGTTGGACTAAGAGCTTCCTGACCTTTTGTCGTAAATTGTTTCATTATAGTAAGTCAAACTGCTTTTTAAGGAATAAAAGTGAAATTGTTTTTGCTATTCCAGATGTTCACTGATTGATTTTTTCAAATCATATTTAATGATCTTTTCGACCTAAACCTTAGGTCGACATTGGTAACTTTAAAGGTGAACATTTCGAAATCTAGTTATTTTTAAATTTCCAATAATTTATTTGTTGAACGCAGACCAACCACTAACTATTTGGTAGAAACTGTAAGGGGGTCACGATTTTCTTTTATAAATTAATAAATAGGTAAAACAGATGATACAGGGTTGTGCAGGGTCCGTCCGGATCGCTACCACCATCTTATCCATTAACCACCCGCCAAGCAACAGTGTTCGCATTGTTGTGTTCCGGTGTGGGGATAAGATAACCGGTGAAATAACTAGCATAGAGGCATTCCATCTTAGTCCTCAGGGTTGGCAACGCATTTGAGGTCTTAGGATTATAGTCTTGAGAATTCAAATGTCTATGGGTCTCAGATTCCACTTACCATCAGGTGGCCTGATTGCTCTTGTGCCTTCTCCTTAACATACAAAAAAAAAAAAACATTTTATATCTCTTGCACCAGGCACTCTACAGGGTAACTAAATATTTATATTTATCGCTCCTTTTCATTGTAAGCATAACTATATAATAAAGTACGGTTGGCAACCCTATTTAGCACCCCGCCTCAGTAGGCTAGGAGGACTGTTCATTATTGTTTGTCATGTTAACTGTGAACACTATTTGTCCATGATCAATTGCACTTGATAATGGTTTTAAGGGTTATGTTTGTGACTGTTTGTGTTCCAATAAATGAATAAAATAAATAACATTGTATATAATTTATTCAATTACAAATTTCAACCATCAAATTCCGGTGACACATAGAAATTACTAAACTTAAAGTGTTACTTATTGGACTAAGGAGCCCTAAAAGAAGAATGGAGTAGGTAAGTTATAATTCAAATTGTATATCCGTAAAAAAGTGGTCCCAAAATGGTCATTTGTTTCCCTTCTCGCGAGACAGGCGGCAAAATGAAACAACACACTTCGGGCGAAAAGGACTCATTTGACACGAACACATTTCCGGTTTGTGAACTTTTTGTGACAGATGTATTACATGTAAAGAGCAAGCTTAAATAACATCAATTTCATATTTTTCAGAAATTACCGAGAGCGAAATTTAGCTCGTTTTAGTTTCGTTTCGTTTTGACATTAGAAATTGATGCCTTGTGGCTTGTTTGTTACATTGTAGAAAGTATCGTAATCTTAAAACCATATAAATAAAAATACATTGATAAATTTCAATGAATCAATGTTACATCATTCAACTAGCATAATCGATTATGTAATTTTGGGTCGCTTCGCAAGTCCTACTTCATTTATTATTATTATACTACGAGTATTATACTATGTGTTTTATTATGTTGATGGCAAAATGTACATAATCCATTTATAAATAATAATAATAATAATAAATAAATATCCGGGGACAAATTGTAAGATAATCCTAGCTGTAGTAATTATTATAGTGGCTTGAGAAAGTTTATTGTTATTGGGAATCTCGCCGACGAGCATACCAGGCAAACAGAACCAGCGAGCTACTTCAGGGCATAGGCCGATAGCATAAACATCCTAAACCAATATTAGTCAGGTGTCATCAGGGCCCCCGGCCTCGGGGCATCGGCCGCTAACGGACGCTTGTATTTTATGACCTCCTAGTCTACGAATTGGACAGCGCAGCACTAGAAAACTTTACTAATTGTTATTTTTGAGCAGTTAAATAATAATTTATTTTTAAAAATATATCAAGTCGTTTTTTTCTCAAATCATCGGTCTTATTCGGAAAGTACGGATTTCCATATCTCATTAGCGGGCTGAAAATGGTAAAGTCGTTTTGAAATTGTGTCAAAACATTCATAGTTTTGTAAGAAAATCACATAAAATATTTTTGTTTAAATTGCTCTAAGTCAAAATTAATGTGTTTAACTCGAGTGAAAGTATCAACTGCACCGTCAATCTAAATATAGGCGCACTTACTCGTGCAACCGAAATATATCGGGATGTAAATGATCACTTTCATCCCTTTCCTTTCTTTAATACATTTTTTTAATTGATGAGGATACGTTAGCCTAGTTGGGAGTGAACCTGCTTCCGAAGCCAGCGGTCCTGGGTTCAAATCCCGGTAAGGGCAGATATTTGTGTTATGAGCGCGAATATTTATTTCTAAGTGTGTTTTCTATGTATTTAAGTTTGTATTCCTCTATCCGAGCATAAGTATATTTATCGTTGTCTAGTACCCATAGTACAAGCCTAGAGCTTAGTTTGGGACTAGTTAGGTCAATTTGTGTGAGAATTGTCCCCTGATACTTATTTATCCCTTGTTCAATTATTTTACTCGGTTCCAAGATTGATTCCCTAATTTTATTTACAAGGGATGTAGCTCCCATTTTTTGTAGCTTTTATTTTGAACCTTCAACTCCAATTAAACGTACAGCAAAAATTGCTGCGCGGCAGCTAAATAACCGCGACACGTCTAAAACTTCTATAACGATTAAAAAAGTGCGGCAGCGGCTGTTGGACATGTAATTTACACTCACACGTAAACAGAAACGAAGCTGAACTGATTCATCTACACCTGGGGGTGATTCTCGACTCACCTGCCTGCTGCCTAATTAGTCGTTACATATAAAATAGTTGAGCGTACCACAAATGGTACAATTAACTATTTTATATTGTAAGGACAACATTTTTCCATTAACTACATATTCTGTTAGTATGGTAAATATTTTTTATTTCGGGTAATTAGTAGTATTTAGTACGCTCCGACGGGACTTCTTAAACTTGCCGGATAAAACTTCATCTTTGAGATCGACGCAGCGCTGTGTTGAGAGAAACATCCCCCTGCCCCACGTGCAACCATGTATTGTGTGGAAACTTTTACCTCGCTGCCCTGACGGCTGTTTGGCAGTTCCAACCAGCGCGAATGAATGTTTCAGCGCGTAACAAAACATGCTCCCAACTTTTATCGGCTTCGTTTTAACATGCGGGATAAATAAATAAATAGTTAGCGGGAATACGAGCACGCGTTGTTGAAGTAACGCCCTAACTGATTGTTTTATGTATTTTTAGTGTATGATTGTTGTAGGATAGTCGATAGTTTGTAAGGTCGTACTCAGAAGTGTTGTACATTATAATTTCCTTATCGCAGATATTTTGACATAGTAAATTCGAACCACTCTCTCACTTTAATATGCGACGACACGTAAACAACTGTTTAACCTACCCAATGTTACAGATGGGCCCTTTCGGAAACACTTCGAACCCTTTAGGATATTTTGTGCAATTTCCCTCTTACACACTCAGTTTTTGCGAATGTGCAGGTTTCCTCACGTTGTTTTTTCTTCATCGTATGAGCACCAGGTAATATACCCAGGCCATTGTGGCAATTATGAGACCAAATTAAATATAGTTAAGAGGAAAAAGAGCATTCGCAGCGACCATTCTTCTAACATAACCTTATAATATGACACCCATTACCAAATTCTATTATTCTTATTTAGTTGTTGAGCTTGTTGTTAATGAACATAATTATGTTTTGTATCTTATAGCTATTCGATAAATATTTATCTAAACAAAGACATCAACAACAACAGTCATCATCTAAGCAACAGTGTTCGCATTGTTGTGTTCCGGTGTGGGGATAAGACAACCGGTGAAATTACTAGCATAGAGGCATTCCATCGTAGTCCTCAGGGTTGGCAACGCATTTGAAGTCTTAGGATTATAGTCTTGAGAATTCAAATGTCTATGGGTCTCAGATTCCACTTACAATCAGGTGGCCTGAGTGCTCGTGTGCCTTCTCATTAACGTAAAAAAAAAAGTGAAAGTTTATCACACTAATCTTCATAAATATATAAACAGATATGAGTAAATTTCCTGGTAATGGGAGGAGGCGGCAACCCGTGAAACTAGAATAAACAAACAAACTCAGGTCCGCGTGGGGGGGTCAATATTAAGCGGTTACCCTTTAGAGATACGATCGCTCGCTAACTGTATTGTTACTTCATTCTGACGATATTTTGTAAGCTTTTTACTGCGATTTTACTCATACCTACTAGCTTTTGACTGCGACTCCGTTCGCTACTATCGCAATTCGCTTAGAAACTGCCCAATTCCCGGTATAAAAATACCCACCGTTCGTCTCCGATAATTTTAGAGGAAAGTCATATTGAATGGGAATTTTTCAACAAAGCTTGGCACAATAGTACTAATAGATGGAAGAAAACCAGCTCTTAATCACGAAGGGCATTTTTTCACCCCTTATCCTTCTACGACCTTCGGAAGAGGAACGAGGTAATTGCCTTGAAACTGGTTCGGTCTGTGAGAACGATGGTAAGATGCTATAACCCATACCGCTAACATGAAAATGAAATGAAAATATGTTTATTTGCGCTGTCGTCGGCTCTCTTAACATAATGTTTAGAATTAATTATACAACGTGTTACAAAATAATCTGTAAAAACGAAATTGCAAAAGTAGTTATTATTTAATAACGTCAGTTCAGTATCTTAGGTATACAGTATACTAGGGTTGACACTACTTTCATAATTTCTTTTTTACGGATTATTTTGTAACACGTTGTATTATGAGTTTATGAGATCCTATGCCATCAAATAAGGGGAAACCGCCTCACAATTAAAACTTGCAAAGCTCATAAATTGTTAAGTTAAATAAAAGCTTTTTTATATCATTCGGAAAACCTTATAATAACAATTTTACCTTACAAATATTAAAAATACCAAAAAAATCTTATATGAAAGAACATATAACCAATTCAATTGTAAAGGAAAACTATTACGACTAAGTCGACATTATTGGTTCGTGGAATACAGGCGATTAAAGTGTTTATACCTACTTAAATCATCTAAGACGGCACCAATTGACTTTAAATAGAAAATTAGTCATTACTTGTTGATTTATATGTGTAGTACTTAACGGCTTCGGAACCGTACACTGAGCATGGTCCGACATGCTCTTGCCTGGTTTTTTACAATAGGCGCACTAGTATGTGTTATTTATGACGTTAATTACAGCTATTCACAGCTAAATTCAAAATTAAACAGAAAACAAAAACAAGCACAAAAAGACAAACGAACAGGAAACGGGTAGATATACATATAAAAAAAACAAGGCAAATACAGATCCTGCCCAAAAGAATTCAGTCATATTAAAGTTCATAGACCTTTCATTTAAAAACGACAATGTTTTACTACATCCAATATTGCAGGAGATTCTTGCTTCATTTAAAAGCTGTCTGAAGTAGTTCTTGAGTGGATGCTTATCAAAACACGTTGTTGCATGGAGATGCAGCCTCGCGCTCTCGGGCTAAGGGGCTCCGGACATAAAGGTACAGAAATAGCTCGCATTGCAGCTCACTGTAAAGCGGAACACCTAGCTCCCAACCTCGCTTCATCATACAAGTTTCAGTGTTTCCGTACTTATACACTCAAGAGCAATGAAAACGGTACACTTTCTATGGAAATTCCGTACTAAGTGACCCGATTTAAGAGGCCGTACACGAAATTTTGGTGGTTTTGCTTCTTTTTGAAATTTTACAGTTAAAATACTGCTCTTCTATAAGTTTAAATGCACATCATGAAATATCATTTCAGTTCTAATCGAATAAATGACTTACAAATAAATGAGGTACTTTTTCAGATTTGTCGAGTATTATAATGCGAGATTTAGGTTATTTTAAAACATTATATGTTGCTATTTATTTTTTTATTTTTTAGATGTTTTTTTATATTAATGGATTGATTTTGAACTGAACTTTATGACTGTTGTTTTAATTTTATGAACGATAGTTTTAAGTAGTCGTAATCAAAATCAATGTTTTGCCCATTTTCTGTAAAACTTTACCAAGTTAATCATTTTTTTACACAAAAAAAATATATTAAGGTGGTAAAAAGTATTTCATACATTTTTTAGAAAAATATTATAGCAATAAATTGTAATTTTTTCATACCTCTCAGACGACATAACGATTCGTGAATATGCAATATTCTAAACCTCTTACAGCAAAATTCGCCGGTTTCAGGTAGATGAATCAGTATCAAATAATAAAAACAAAAAAGTAGCTCATACATTCGTTTAAAGTTGAAAATATCTTTCGTGTTGCGCATTAAAATTTGTAGAAGTAAAGTATTTCAACAGTAAAATCACGTCTGTAAAATCAGGTAAATTGGCGAAATCGGTAAAATTTCGTATACGGCCTCTCAACTGCTCTTGACTATAGCAAAAAAGAGGGAGTCGGACGTGACTGTAGTAAAACTTAAAAAGGGCCGAGGCATTTGCGTTCTTTACTGCAATTCTGGAGCAATGTTTTTATGAAGAAAAAACATGTTTAAACCTATGTTATTTGTTTTCTGGAAACTCGACTTTTAGGACTAATTCCATACTGTTTCAAAAAACTGCAATAATAAGGTTAGCTTTTCCCTGAGGAGTAGTAGGTATTAGTAGCATGTCATTTGGTTTTTTTTTTAGAGATAACATTTATGTAAGCGTAAATTATAATATAACATCCACTGTCACAAGTAAAGTTTTTGAAGTATGGACCCCTAAACACAAAGTGTATCTTAAACTAATACAGGATATTAAATACCTGCTACAGTATTGCCGAATTAGCCAATTAATAATATGGATATTATTCAATACGGCAGACATGCGAGGTCGCGCGCCGCACGCGACTCATTTACAAATTAAACCCTTGTTCATTCCACTCGAATACCAATTTATTATCAACAGGGCATCTATCGGATTATTGTGTAGTGAGGCTAATTGGCCTTTTAATAGAATTGCGTACACGATTAAATGCCCTAGGCGTGTGTGTTTGACGAAACTACGTGACCCGACTTTTATTTATAGCAGCCGTGTGGTCGTGTTTTCAATACACAAATCACGACTTAATTTTATGTTCAATGCAACATTGTCGTCAATCTTATGTTGCAGGTTGCACCGTCGTCAATTAAAAATTTTCTTTAAAAAAATGTTTATAGCATAAAGACAATACCAATGAGTTCCAACTCTGTCGGTCTAAATTAATACGCTGAAGCTAAAATCCTGTCTCCACCTTCCGACTCCATCGTTAGATCATCTCTTAGATAACATAATATTGTATTCTCACCCTATTACATTAACTGAAACTAATATGGCTTTTTGAAAATTGACTTGCATGGTTTGATCCCAACACATAAACACTTTTTTATGTCAAGGAGAATGCACAAGAGTACTCAGGCTACCTGATGGTAAGTGGGATCTGAGACCCATAGACATTTGAATTCTCAAGACTAATCCTAAGACCTCAAATGCGTTGCCATCCCTGAGCACTAAGACGGAATGCCTCTATGCTAGAAATTTCACTGGTTTTTTTTTTATTATCCCCACACCGGAACATAACAATGCGAACACTGTTGCTTGACGGGTGGTTAATGGATAAGATGGTGGTAGCGATCCGGACGGACCCTGCATCCTACCAAAATTAAAACTTGAGTTGAAACAAGAGCTCGTAAAAATGTAATATAGTATGTGTCAAAACGTACCAAATCCTGGGCCGAAAGCAGCATATGCATAAAACGAAACGATAAATACTAGTGTACAATCCAATACCGATGCAGTATCAATGATTCAAACACCACTTACATTACTTTAATGTTTAAAAACTCCCTGAAGTGAAAGCGAAGTATAACTTTAAGATCTGAGAGCTTACAACGGTTCGAACCGACTTTTATCAAACCTAACCTACCCTACCCACCCAGCTCCGCCAAATTAGTTCTCTACTTGAAGCAAAAAATTGCATTAAAATGTAATCATCCGTTCATTCCATTTTTTAATAGTTTATTTATTAAGTTCACCAGCAATTGTTTACACACCACATCTATTTATCATAAGAAAAGTAGTGAAGTAGACCAAAAACAAACTATGCGGTGCCACTGACGGGCAGACAAATGGGTCAAGTTTATAATATCACCTTTTTTTTAAAGGAACTTTATGATTATTAAATGTTTGTAAACGGCATCGCAGGAAAAAATATTTCAAGCACGCCGCAAGCAACGCCGCGGGAAAGTCATAGTCATATTTCTACAAGTAAATATTCTTCGTTGCAGTCGCTCAACTATCTTAATCGAGATATCTTATTGCAACCCTTGAAATAAGTTGAGGAGTTCCGGTGGCCATCTGTGGTCTTCAACATCAGTTCCACTGCACCAAATTATACTTTCTGAATGCAAATGCTAGATTCGTTACTGAAAATACTAAAATCGCTATATGTTTGCACACAATATTTGAGTAGTTCCCTCAATTCTTTACTGATAACCTCATCAGATTAAAATTTGGTGACAATGGGACCACCTCGGAAGTATACTCTATCAAACCAAAAAGAATTTTCAAAATCGGTCGACAATTGACAGAGTAATCAATGAAAATACATTAAAAAAAACATACAGTGGAACGTATAACCTCCTCCTTTTTTGAAGTCGGTTAATAAGGAAAATAATGTTAAATTGAGTGCCACAAAACTGCTGGTAAAGAACTTCAGGTCCACCCATTACGAACTGCTATTTAGAAATCACAAGTTTAATGAATAAAGTACTGCGACAATAAAGTGATGCCGGTCAATAACCCTGAAAGTTTGCCTTTTTCGCTCACAAACCTCGCAGTACAAAGTAAATATTTGTTTTACGAGCCAGAGTCTGGCGTGGCTCGCCGGTCACGCCAACTTGCAGAACTCGCCGAGAGCTGAACACTTCATTAGATTACAACGGGTCCTTCTCTTCAAGGTAAACTTGTTAAAACTTGCTGGAAAATATTTCGCCTTCATGTCGAAAGTTTATATCCACTTTGCATGTTTGATCTTCGTTTATGAGATAGCACTTTCGTATCTGTTGCTGCAGGTACTACATTGGGTAGAATTTGTCGGTAAATCATTCCTAAACTTTCCATATTTGTAAACTGAGTAAAAGCGGTGGGCCTATTCTCCATACGAATGCTTTCGTCTGTTTTATTTCTGATTTATGACCGATGGTTCTCTCTCCGAGATGGTATCTGGTTTGAGATCAATGGTTTTGTACATTAAAATAAAAATCAAGTAGGGTTTTCATGGTTTTATCCAAAAAAAGTCGCCTATTTAGACCAATGACAACGATTTCACACATTGATGTAAATAGCAAAACATAGGGACACAGTATGGTACATGCATATACGTTTTTTTACGTAAAATACTTAGTCGTGGCTGTAATTGTCCAATTTCGGTAACGCAAAGCGTCAATGAGTCTATGAACGATTGCGTTTGTATTCGATTCCAAGTTTTCTAGCACTTTGTACAGTTATTTTAATTGAGATACTTTAAATAAATATTTATCTCGGTTTTCTGCTAGCATTTATTTCAATCTGAGACCATAAAGTATCGTCGGGGTGAATAGGGACTAAGGGATGAACAGGGACAACTCAAAATAGAACGTAACGTTATTTTTATTTAATGCTTGTTCTTATTTGTATCAAGTTATGCCTTATTTTAGGTTGTGTCCCTATTCACCCCTTCGTCCCTATTAACCCTGTTCTCCGGTAACTTCTTTTGTATTTAAAGGCTGCGGACGAGAAAACCCCTAATTAGACAGTATTATTCTCGCTGGGAAAATTAAGGAACGGCTACAACATGACATGTAATGTGTTGACTTGCGGGCAGTAAATGGCGGCTATATGTGTATTGTCTCCAGATAGGCATAGTCATATATATTAGATGAATAATGCATGCAGCTTTACTCGGGATTGATGAGCCCCTCCGATTCATCGCTGGATCACCGACCAATAAGCGAGTCGCTCGGAGTAAATCAAGGCATCTTACTCTATTTCTTTGGTTTGTAGTTGCGTTAATTCTTTATCGACAAAACGAAATGAGGTCTTGGATTCAATTGGCACGGCGCGGTGTTCGTATGCTCTTCGATAACTAGATTACTTTTGAACTTTATAAAATTGAGTACTTACCAGAGTAATAGAAGCTAAAACAATTTATAATGACACACATGAGCAGGATCAGTTAGGAAAAAACAGAGTCAGTTAAAGGGGGTCCCAAAATCTGTTCGGAGTTAACTACTAGTTAGGTACTTAATGGGCTTCCAACATGTCACTAATACACTAGTAAACTTCTTAGCCTGATTGTGAAAAATAGGGTTAAAGAATTATCAACAAGTCTTTTTAAAGTTTTTAGTATTTCTGTAGCTCTGCCTACCCCACTCTGGGAATGAAGGCCTGATGTTACATATGTATGTAGGTACGGTACGTAATGGAAAATAAATGCCTGTGTGCCTAGACGGCCTAGCGGCTTCACTAAAATATAATTTAATTTGTATAAGTGCTTCAAAGTTCTGTTTAGATTTGACTTGAGCTACCTTTTTAGGTTTCCGTAGTCAACAAGGAACCTTTTTAGAGTTTCGCCATGTCCGTCTGTCCGTGGTTAAACTCTTGGTACTACGAAGCTGTAACTTCGCATAATAATACAGTGAAATTACGCCAATCCCTTACAGCCAAAACTACAAGTAATAAAAATGGGAATAAAATCTTAATAGAAAGCCTAATAACGATTTTTAAAGGTAAATTATAACGACTAACGGCCGAACTCTAGGTATATTCAAACCGCGGACAGATAGCCTTACTTCGGATTAAAATTTGACACATTTTGTATGGGCAAATGTCAAATTTTAACCCGAAGTAAGCCTTATCTATTCGCGGTTTGAATATAGGGTTCGGTCGTAAGTAGACTATATTGGTTCCTGGGGTCTATGGTCGCGTTTATCGAAGTCGATAAAGGTAGATAACACATCTGTCACTTTCTGACCAGTATGTCAGTGCGAGAGTGACAGAAGCGTTATCCACGTTTATCCACATCGATAAACACGACCATGTTAGGCCCCCTGGGGCCCTAGCCAAGATGCAAACGCTCCTAACGTTTTTCTTTTCTATCGCTCAAAATGTATGGGATGACTATCGACCACGTGCTTTATCGAAACGCACGAGAATGTCATCCCATACCTTTTGAGCGATAGTAAAGAAAAACGTTAGGAGCGTTTGCATTTTGGATTGGGCCCCTGGGATACAGGCAACTAAAGTGTTCATTCGGATTACATGATCTGTCATCGGCTTAATCCTATACATTTTGTTGACCTTCCAAAATTAGGCTGCGTTTCCACCAGAGCTGTGCGAGGTAGCGGAGCGGTGTGCGAGGAAAAAATCCACCAATAGGACCTCCTAGCCTCGCTCAGCGCAGCTCTCTTATTGGTGGATTTTTTCCTCGCACAGCTCTATTGGAAACGCGGCCTTACTAATCTATCGTCAATCGTCTTGACTAGCCCCTTATCCAACATACTGATGGGCCCTTTCGGATACACTTCAACCCTATAGGTTTCTAACAGAAGTTAATTACAATTACAATAATGAAGA
Source organism: Acleris holmiana (assembly GCA_949316455.1). NCBI lineage: Eukaryota > Metazoa > Arthropoda > Insecta > Lepidoptera > Tortricidae > Acleris > Acleris holmiana. The sequence continues at coordinate 21,106,660 of OX438769.1, forward strand.
ACACCTACCAACTTGACTTGTGATAGGTACTGTCTCAAGATTTACAACAACCTCAATTTAATATTACGTGAATCCTCGTTAGTGAATTTCACAGAATCCTAAACAATAGCTTATGGATTTACAGAAAGTTGCATGCGGCTGAAGGTCGAGAAAACACTCGAGTATTTGCTTCTGAGAAGTTATTGGTTGCTTAGTGATATTGTAAACTAATAAAGGCGTTAGTAACATTAAAAGTTATCTAGGGGGCTAGACAATTTGCATTTGACAAGCGTTAGCGATTAATCGCTAACGCTTGTCAACGCGCTTGTCACGCGTGACTATCTAGTCACGTGGTATACTATCTGTGTGGCTTACGTCAATTTCATACATTTATCGATCGAAACATAATGACTAACGATTGTCGAATACATCTTGTCTAACCCCACTGAGTAGATAGCTGTTTATACTCTTAGGTTGTTTTCGCTAATTTATCTGTAAAATAATAAAACCAGGCAAGAACATGTCGGACTAACTAAGCATGCTGGCATGCTGCATTAGCGGAAATGGACAGTATTATTATTATTGGTGTAACATATATACTTATACGACAACATCAAAATAAACACTAGGGGTTTTAAAGCTAGTTAGACTCTAACCCCCTCACTTATAAACGTGGAGTAACCGTGGGGTAGCTTATGCCATGCTTTGTCACTTTCTGTCTGATGCAAAAGTCACAATTACAGATAAGGACAAAGCATGGCATAAGCTACCCCATAGTTACTCCACGTTTATAAGTAAGAGGGATATTATGTATTTATGATTACAGTCACAGACCTTGCTGATTGACGTGAATGTAGATTACAGGGTAACTCATCACTTCATCGAATGTCATTTCATCGAACGCTATTTTCTGCTGAGACCATAATGTTTTCAGGATATCTTTAACATTTATTTCGTAGGTTAGGTTAGGTTAAATGTTTAAGATACCCTGAAATATTATGGTTTCAGCAGAAAATAGCGTTCGATGAAATTATACATTCGATGAAGGTGTTTCGATGAAATGATAGACACCCAGATTACAGACCCAAGAACATACATTGAATTGAACGAATCATCGCCTCATTAGTTCCCTGGACACTGGATGTGCCGGGTTAGCGCAATTGGCGAAATTAGATAAAATCAATTGAGGAAATTAGTTCGGCTTAGCGCACGTTATTCGAATTAACTGGCAGCAGATTATGGATTTGTCGCCTCGGATCGATACCACGCTTTCAGCTCGGTGCTAATTCCCGGGAGGCTCTTATTCTATAAAAACTCTTCCATGACAGACTGACTGACAGACAAACGCACAGCCCAAACCACTGAACCTAGAGATTTCAATTTTACAGGTAATATCCCGCCTTTAGTGCTACCAGCCGTCCGGATTTGTCCGGATTTATCCGGATAAGACCCTCGTCCGGACTATGTCCGGCTATTTAATTAGTCTGACTTTTTTTAATGCCTGCGTCTTTTATCATGCCTACCATACCACTGTAACTAAGTAATGTTTCCATTTTGTGACTAAGAAGTCCGGACTTTTATCGAAATGTCCGGCTTTTTGTCAGGATTTTTCAAATTCCTAAATGTTAACCCTACCCGCTTCCACTAATAAGCTTCATTCGGGCATCCTCGTTTTATTATTACTGATTTTACTCTTTATTATTTCACAGAATACAGTGTGATTCATGTTTATGATAGATGAACCCTATATGTATTTTTAGCAAACAGTGAAATAGGACTTGAAAGGAATCAGTCAAATAAGTATAGTATCCCTTTAAAAACCTTCCATATAAACCTTCCCGTTCTACTACCGCATCTAAAATCTTTTTTATCCGGACAAGAAAACTTCCATAACGTTCATCTCTTTTAAATTCTCATGTTTCACAAAGTTTAATGTATTTCATTTAAATCGATTTCTGCCATCAGGAACAATTCTTTTTTCTAAAATCTATAATCCCGCTTGGTTGCCGAGTTAGAATAGTGCCACTTCATGTCTTTTCGGGGATGTCGTAAGAGACGACTTAGGGAATAAAGGCTTGTAGTACTGTTAGGCGTTGGGCTTGCAACCTGTCACTAATACACTGGTGAACATCTTAGCCTACTTGTACAAAATGTGGTTACAGAATCTTTACATTAAGTTTTATTGGAGTTGTTGGTATTTCTGCAGCTCTGCCTACCCCACTCTGGGAATGAAGGCGTGATGTCATATAGGTGTGTATCATCCCGCATACTTCTTAAAAAGTTAACATTTTCTTGTGTCTTACAACCCACGTAGTTACCGATATTAATAAATATTCTGAATACAAAACATTTATTAACACATGAATATAATATAATAAGACCCCTGCAAAAAAACTCCATACAAAATCAACGACAGAAATGACGTCACAGCTGTTGTTCCATGTTTAAAATATATGTACCATATAAAGAAATATGCATTTATTTCAGAAATAACTATGTTTAAGCCAATATTATTGAATAAAATATTACCTACCTAAATTAAATGAGAATGCCGAAAAAAACTATCTAAACCTTGAAGTTTTGAAATTTTATTCGTTTTGATTCTATATAAAGTCTTAATAAACGTGTCAAAACTTAGTGTATTCCGTTTTGTGTTTTTTTTACATTTTCTCCTAAATCGTTTCAATGAAACTCAATTCTGTTTTTCATGCATGTTCTCCGTTTGACCCGAAATGTAGCCTAAAATGAAACACTCGTACGATTTTAATTTCAGCGCCATCTAGCGTAATGAAGCAAAACACGTAGGTCCGCTCTGCACCTGGCGAATCTCAGCTCAAGTTGACATCTCGCAGCAGCTGTTAGTACAGAGACATTGGAATAAGGTGACGTTAGTAGCTAAGCCAAATGCAATTAAATAATTGAATACACTTCGTAGAGACTATCAAACAGACAGATAATTTAAAAAAATGTTGTTGGATATACAGAATAGATAATAGTGACTAAGATTATTGAATATGCCCAATTCGATCATAAAAATAATGTCCATTTTAAGTGAGTATTTTTGAGACCGAGTAACAAGAACAAAGTGTTAATATATTTAAGATTGGTAAGCGCATCGTAGACCACGTTAAGCACGGCGTACGGAGGAGTGTACGATTTTAACGGGGCAATTTTTGAAGCTCACCGGCGAAAGATGGCTAACTTTAAAATCAATTTGTGCAGCGATTTAATCTACGAGCAGGCTAACCTTTTGGATTTGGTATCATAACGCCTTTATCATATCAAATCCAAAAGGTGGGCCCGCTCGTAGATTCGCTGCACAAATTGATTTTAAAAATTTAAATGGTCATTTTTCGTCAGTGAGCTTCCAAAATTGCCCCTCTGGCCGCAGTGTATCTAAGTCTTATGCACTCGCATTCGCAATCTTATGTTTCTTGCATGTCTAATTGTATATTTTAGTATATTGTAGACATGGTAATATTATCGTATGTTTTTAAGCCGCACTTTTTCTAATATAAGAGTTAGACACAATTAAGTACAACATGAGGGTTATTATGACCTAGCTATGCATTTTACGGTGAGAGTGAAGGACAAAGCTATGGTAGTTATATAGCTCTGTCCTTTTCTCTGAGCGTAAACAGAGCCGCATAGTCATGTCATAATAACCCCCAGAAAAATTTAACTGAAAACCAGCACTGTGTCTTCTGCGCCAGCAGGAACCAGCTCTCGCTGAGTCTGACCCTTTTGCCACAGTTAAACGTTACAATGATGTATTTTTTGGTTAACAAAACAATTGTAAAGTGATTTGAGCAATTAAACTTTTTTCTTGTTTTCTATCTGGCTTTCCGCGGGGTCGTAACAACCTACAGAATAGATCGACTCAGTGGGGCTAGTCAAGTTGTATTCGACAATCGTTAGCGCTTATATTTCGATTGAAAAATGTATGGATTTGACGTAAGAAGTCGAAATAGTCACGTGGTACTATCTCAGTGACTTACGTCAATTCTATGCATTATTCAATCGGAACATAATCGCCTAACGATTGTCAAATGCAACTTAACTATTTAGCCCCACTGTCCCGGTGAATTTTAATAGAAAGTTATTTTAATCTGGGTGGTTCATGAGGCGGTGGTCAAAGCCACAAATATATACTCGTACATGTACGTTCCCTAGAAGTCTTTATGCGACTGGGGAACATTCCGTTTGGCCGAAATATTTTCGGCCGAATGCATCATTTCCCAAAAAGCTATTTTTATTATTTTTGAATTACACATAGGGATACCGAAACCGCTTGTTACGTCTTTAAGGCAAGGTTAGACTTGTGACAACATAAAAATAAATCAACTGCGATAGAAAACAACTGAAACTTTGGGAAATAATACATTCGGCCAAAAACATTTCGCCTTTCGCCATTTACATAATATTTGACGTGATAAAAGACGTAAATATTAGTGCTTTCGACTGTACCCGTACCCGATTCACTACTTCTTTATTCTATTTCGCTCATTTGACACAAATAAATGGGAAATTTGAGTTTGTTACAACCTAACGGCGTAGCACTTGAGGTGCCTCAACTCTAATAGGTAGGTTTGATGGAATTCGGTTGGTTGTTTGAGAATTATCAACGCTAAAAGTAGGGATCGCTATTATGTCGGGGGTTTTAAACTATTTAATAGTTATACACGGGATAATTATTATATGATAACACTTTCTGCGCTTACAGTGAAGCGCAAGAACTGTTTAAATAATAATCAGGCTACATCTAAATTCCAACCACGTCATGGCTATTTCCTGTTAGATACGGGGGGGTAGCGCAGTTACGCCAGTTACATACGAATATAAGTATGTTTGCAAACAAGGGCTCCAAATAGCCACCATTTAAACTTGACGAGCACGCGCGCCCACGAACAATTATTGTAGAGTGCTTTTTCGCTCGAGACTTCATTCTAAACGAGTAAACGTTTATTGAAACATGCTTGACGAGTTTAGCGGGCTTTAAATAGTGAGAGTTTTAAAACTTTTATTTTTATCAACTAAATGTCTAACACAACTCTATCATCTTATCAGCTGAAGGTGCGACAATCTTTCCCCAGATATCACCACAACAATTAGGATTGGGAGAGAGGAGGCTTTTTAAATAACTTCATATCATTAGATTTTATAATTACTCGTCAATAATTAGATATGATCACTACTAAAAAAAAAATAGTGCGATATAGTCGTGAACTTCAAAGAATTACCGACCCGGTCCACAAAACAAAATGGCTCAGCTTTACTGTCACAATGCATGCAAGTATTTTCCTGCTTAATTTAAGTCGTCAATAAATCCAAGAATCTCGTATAAGTCAGCGGCTTTTGTCCGCCCTCCATAAAAGGTGGAACCGGCGCGCGTCGGCATTGCCAGCGCATTGAGCCATTTCTCTACCCTTATTAGCCCAGAAACCGCAAAAGAAACAGAGTTATAGCAGCCATAAGGCCGTATCCCTTTCTCTGGTTTTGACAGTTCGTGTCAGAAGGGATATAAACTTTGAGTAACTTAATTGAAGTCCTTTTGTCGAACGATATCTGGAACACAGCTAGGCTAAGCTGAACCAAAACTGCTGCATAAATTTAATGACGACATAGAGACTGTCAGAAACGGCATAATAAATATGCTGAGGAGAAGAAGAGAAAGAAGAAATTTGATAAAATATTTAGCTAACACGTACAAACTTAAGGGTTAAAGTGTTTTTTTAATTGGGCTCGTATTGCAACGCCAATTCACAATAATGCTGCAAATGGTAACCCATTATTTTATCGAATTTCACTTCATCGATTGTATTCAATCATTTCATTGAATTTCATTTCACCGAACGATAGGTACGATATGTTTTCAGAATGGCTTAAACACGAAAATTAAACGGTTGGCGGAATTATGACGTTTCGTCAGCACAAAAAAATATATATGCTATTTATGATCACCTAAACTTTCAAAATTTTATCAGCAATTAATGTCATATTGGACTGCTCTAAAATCGATTGATGAGCCAGTTAAATACATTTGCTGTAAGTATTTTGTGTGACATGTTTAATACAATTTCGGGTGGTTATCTGAAAATACATTTTCTTGTAATAATAAAGTTTTAAAGGTATGTTAAGCATAAATTGAGCGCAGCCTTCTTGCTGTATGAATAGAGCGCCATAAACAGAACTCAAGTATTTTGTTTTTTTTTTGCAAAAAAAACATTAATTTATTTATTTTAACTGTTTTATGTTTTTACCGCTCAAGCTTACTCGTGACCTTCTGGCTCCGCGCTGTGCAAAAACATCCTAGGGTTAGGACTAACAAGACCACGTGAAAACGGGGTGCCCTGATTCGGTCCCAAATAAAATTAACTCGTGCGAGAATTGATGAAATGACAATTCTGCATAATGAAACGTTCGTGAAAGGCGTTTTGAAAAAATAATAGGTACCTGTTGTAAAAACAATGACGCGTGTAACCATTTGTATTACATCAATTTGGGACGGGAATGCATGTGAAGAAGTGTAAAAAAAAACCGAGCAAGAGCATGTCGGATCATGCTCAGTATAGGGTTCCGAAGCCGTTAAGTACTACAAACATAAAAATCAACAAGTAATAACTACCTTTCTATTTAAAGTCATTTGGTGCCGTCTCAGATGATTTTAGTGGGGATAAACACTTTAATCGCCTGTATCTCAAGAAACAATGATGTGTCTACTTAGTCGTGATAGTTTTACTTTGAAATTCGTTAAATGCGCTTTCATTCAAGATTTTTTTCATATTTTTAATATTTTTAGTTTTGGCTGTGGGGAGGGGGGGGACACTCAAGTCTTACAAAAATTTGCACTTTAAAGCTTAATAAAAACGGATTTCTTAATCGAAAAATTGTTTTTAACATTTTTGAAAGACCTATCCAAAAATACCCCACACTATGTGGTAGACGCGAAAAAAAATACATCTCCACGATACGTGTAAGGGAAATCAAATCAAAAAATCAAATCAAAATAATTTATAACACTAACACACACACACACACACACACACACACACACACAACACAAACAACAACACAACACACACACTATAATAAATTTTTTTTTCAAAATTTTAATCTACCACTTTGTTGGCGTGACTAATTTGTATATTCAAGCCAAATTACAGCTTTCTAGTACTAAGAGTCTCTGAGCTAGGCTGCGGACGGACGGACGGACGCACATGGTGAAACTATAAGGGTTCCTAGTTTGACTACGAAACCCTAAAAAAGCATCCTCTACCATGTATACATATAGTTTACTTAGGTTTGGTGCCTGTTATACGTGCTATTGAACTTTTATTACCGCCTATCATCAGGCAGAATTCAAATCCTATGTTGGTACCTTTAAACAAAACTCTGCAACTGCTTTACTGAAAAATATTCTAGAATCATTTGTTTAATGCATTTTTTTATTAAATTACAATTATTGCAATGAGCATATTGAAAACATAACTTTCATTCTCCCTGCACTGCATCATTTGGTTTGTTTAATTCAACGTGTCTCCAAGACTTTGTTTTGAAAATGTTGACATTATTGTTCATTTTATTAATTTACCCCCTTACTTATGAACGTGAAATAAGCTTGGAATAGTTTATGCCATGCTTTGTCACTTTCTGTCAGATGCAAATGTCACAATTACAGATAAGGACAAAGCATGGCATAAACTATTCCAAGCTTATTCCACGTTCATAAGTAAGGGGGATGTTTAGTTCTTATTAATTAGAGGTATTACCGTGGCGTCGAATGTAAATCCCCAAATGTATCAAATACAATACAACTTAGGGATCTTAGTTAAACAACTAAACAATAGATTAGTTAACCAAATAGCTATTCCAGGGCACAATTCATTACACAATGGTCCACTCACAATGCTCAAAGGTTTAATGGCGTCAAAGCCTTTTCAAGCTCCCGACTCGTTTCGCACGCTTAACGGAATAAAACCGGAAATCATAAAGATATATTTAGACAACACGTTGACCTACATAGTGACCCTGCCTCCGAAGCCCCAGGTTCAAATCCCGGTAAGGGTAGATAATTGTGTGATGAGCACGAGTATTTGTTCCTGAGTCAAGGATGTTTTATATGTATTTAAGTATTTATTCCTCTATCTAAGTATGTTTATTGTTGTCTAGTACCCATAGTACAAGCCTAGAGCTTAGTTTGGGACTAGGTCAATTTGTGTGACATTGTCCCGTGACATTTATTTTATTTTTTTATATACTACTTCGAACATGAAACATAAACACGTATACATTAAAATACGAGTCAGAATAAATGCGTGTTTCGAGTTACTCCCTTTTGAAACTGTAATTCCACGTGATCTGCATGTTGGCACGAGCGGGGGCGCGAATTTCCGAGGTATGTTGGTGCCCTTCACTACGCGCCAAAATTGTCCCGTCAGATTATATTACGGTTGTAATGGTTCGTTCACGCGGAGGACTTGTGTCAGCACGTGTCGCGATACTTGTGATACACGGCCCCACCGGTACATACCTTTATCAAGAGATTTTCAATCATCTGACACGTTTATAGGTCTGCTATTCAATAACGTGGCTATACAACTACTATCTAGTGGTGGTAGGACCCTGTGCAGGGTCCGCCCGGATCGCTACCACCATCTTATCCATTAACCACCCGCCAAGCAACAGTGTTCGCATTGTTCTGTTCCGGTGTGGGGATACGACAACCGGTGAAATTACTAGCATAGAGGCATTCCATCTTAGTCCTCAGGGTTGGCAACGCATTTGAGGTCTTAGGATTATAGTCTTGAGAATTCAAATGTCTATGGGTCTCAGATTCCACTTACCTTGCCTTATCCTTATTAAAAAAATACTCATCTTAACATAAGTTTCTGTAAAGAATTATTTATTTTTTAAATAACAGCGTGAGTGTGTGCTATAATTTTTACTCTCAACCTGTCACTGTAATTCAGAAGGAAACAGCAACAAGGTAATTTTTGGGGTTAGAACATTACGAGTACAAATAGTCCATAGACAACATTTCCAAAACGAGGACCTCGGCGGTGGAGGTTGTATGCCCAGCCCCAGCCTGCTCTGCCTTCCACCGGCTCCACCGCGCACACCGACGTCAAGGGCAACATGTATCTGGCTGTCTGTGGTTTCCCATGGCATTTCATAAATTAAATCCGCTAGTACGGAATATATATCCGTAACAGAAAGTGTCTATTTGACGTCATTTACCTTGACTACTTGATGAACGTCAACGTGTTTTTGTGATAAATACTGACACGGACGCAGTTCCAATGGCGAATCGAATGGCGATTCGCATTTTTCAAAGACGTTATGTTAACGTTACTTACTTGATAGAAGAAGTTCGTGCTCGGCGTACGGAACTAATTGGGATTCGTGTCGCGACACTCGCGACACTCGCGACACTTGACAATATTTGTTTCCATGTTGCGGCTTTGCAGCACATACAGAAGCGTCTTGGGACTTGTGTCGCGACAGTGATCTAAAACCATGTACTGGTACAAAAAAGGTTATTTACTACGAAGTATCATATTCCATGCGAACCATTCGGATGCGGATTTTCGTGTGTTAACAAATTTTGTCATTGCCATTATTAATTAAAAAAGCGTGTAGTACTGTAGTGGTATCAGGTTTTAATTCCACCTTATTAGTATTTTATACTTTTCACTTCTCATGCTCTTAAAATGCTACTTAAATCTCTGCGAATCGGGACTAAAGCTCCTTATTAATCTCTAGGGATTAAAGTATTTTTTTTAATATTTATTTTGGAAACCCCTAAACAACCAGTCACGGTGTTTGTGAATGGAGGATTATCGCCATTTTCAGTGATTGTGTATGGAGCATATTTTTGGGTGTCGAAATAACCTCAAAATGACAACTGTGCAAAATAAAAAAAAGGATTTAATTTCGTGAAACACGATTAATTATTACGAATATGAATTTATTTAATCATATTAAGGCCGAACTCTTTTATTATGCGTGGTCCAATTACTTTTAAAATGGTTTCCAAGTTTGAATCTGTTGGCTAAATATGCAAGCATTTAAAACATCACTTTACAAAAAAACCGCGGAACTTTTTTTCCTATTTATTTGTATTTTGAATAGATGTTCATAACTTGTATTGAGCGTACGTTGTTAAAAAACAATATTGTTTAGAACGTCGTTTTTCTCCTCGCATTCAAAGTGAAAAGTAGAGTGTGTAACGCGAGACTAAACAACTATAATGACACTCGAACTACAGCCACCCTGGCTCGCAAGTTCGCTCGCGTGGCTAAACATCTCGTGTCATTATAGCTTGTTTTAGTCCCTTGTTGAACAATCTACTATTAAAGAATGTTCCATGTTATAATAGATTTTTATTATACGACATTAACTCTGGGTTCCTATATTCAAAACGTCTCGTTAAAATTTGACATTTGCTACGTACAAAATGTGTCAAATTTTAACGAGACGTCAGATTTTAACGAAACGTTTTGAATATAGGAACCCAGGGTAAATCGATTTATACAATAATCAATCCAAGGAAAACACTTGGGATGTACAAAATCGTACTTCAATAAATTGAGCGATTGAAGTGAAATTACTAAAGTATAACATCAATTATAAAACCGGGCAAGACCATGCGGAGCATGCTCGGTGTAGGGTGTCGACGCTTCCGACTACAAACACAAAAAAATATCTCAAGAAACAAAAAGTTTGAGAGCAATTTTTTCTAATTAAAGTTAATCGGTGATGATTTTATAAACAGTTTAGTCGCCTGTACTTGAGGAACGTAAGGTGTGAACAAATAATTCTACTTAGAAGTGATAGTTTTCCTTTTAAATTCGTTATAATTATGTGCTTTTATTTATGATTAATATCTTAAATAAAAGCACATATAACGAATTTAAAAGGAAAACTATCACTTCTAAGTAGAATTATTTTATTACCAGATTTTCAGTCCTTGTAGTTATGGCTCTATTTGGGGGCCGTTTAAATACAGTGTGTAAATGGTATGCGGGCGTTCCTTTTAACTGTGGTTAGTACAACCCCTACTGAGCACAGCAGTTTAGGCAGCTTTAGTTAAAATTAAATAAAAAAAAGTAACCATACAAAATAATTTAACACGCAATGTATAACGAAAAATGCAATGAATTAAAAACGCAATTAATGACGTTTCAAAGTTAAGTATTATTAAAGCTGAGGCTACTTAAGCCGAAATAAACATTTTCACTAAACCATTACGTACTTACCTGACAGATGGACTTCGATGTACATTGCGGGTCGATAGTATGTTCAAAAATTAATAACGGTGTATACGTTAGCGTAATCAAAATAATTATTTCTGTTAATGATTAGTAGAGTCTTAATCTATGTCCAGTTTTAATAAACGCCCGTATACCATTTACACACTGTATATATTAAACGGTACCCAAATCTTAAAATTGTCACTGATTTATATACGATTTTTAATTCCTATCCAACCAAACGCCACATGACGTTGTAAAGTCTTAACATGTACCTACCTTAAATAGATATTTTTTTACTTATTCCATCATTGATCTTGCATGGCATAAAAATCTATATTGTAGACAAAATCTAAGTTTTGTATATTTGATAGTTTCTAAGAGATACGACTACGATACGAGAGACGACTTAGCGAAACTATAAGGATTCCTTGTTTGATTTCGGAACCCTAACAAACGGGTTCTTACCGTGATTAATTTTATTAGTTCCGGATTCGTTGACGATGTCGACGATAAAATAATTCGAACCCCGGACCCCCCGCGAAAGTTTTAAAAAGTATCACTAAATTCCTTAACCAGATGAATAAACTCGACACCCAAAAGAAACCCTCCACTCCCCAACAAGGCCGAACAAGCGGCTTACAACCCGGCGTTGTAAAAACGGTAGTCATGAAAATGTATGCAACTGAAAAAAGTCCTTTGACGAGAGTTCTCCGCCCGGGCGCATGGAGCGTGAAGCAACTTCTCAAGCTTTGCAGCCGTACATGTTACTTATTAAGTAATCAAAATACAGATACCTGCATCTGGGGCTCGATTTCACTCGATAAAAGCTTATTTCTTTTGACATGTTCTTAATGTTAATGCTACATTTATACATAAAAATCACGCCTGTTTCCCAGAGGGGTAGGCATATGGCGACACAACCAAAAAAATCGAAAACAGACAAAAATTCTTGGAAACAACGATTAAATTGAAGTATTTTGCTTCATTGTGTTCTAACACTACTTGCACAATACCTTAAAACTAGAATAGGTAACGTTTTATTATATTATTATGAAAGTTTAATGTCACTCCATATCTAATAAAATAGTTCTTCTCAGTAAATAGACAACAGACATAGGGCGCTTAAATTATTTGTTAATAATACATATACTTATTCACAGTGTACTTACCCTCGCAGTAAAACGTCGTCATTTTTCCACTAATTGCAAAACGTAATCATCACTTTCACTAGTTTCACTTTATAAAATCCGCCATTCGTTATTGGATTCGACAAATAAGACATAAGTTTTAATGTTGATGAAATAAAAAAGTACATACCTATCTTATTAGTTAATGTCTAGAACCTGAGGCCGTTTTTATAACCTTTGTGGATCTATACTATAGCTGTAAGCGTTAATAATCACCTATTTGCCACCTACGCCTGCTATTTGTAGCGAGCGACAATGTAGTTCTACTGTACCGCTTAAGGAGTTAGTATTCACTTATTTGCAGCCCTCTTAGCGTCTTAAGAGTTAATAATTGATATTTTACTCTATTGTATCACTAAAGGAGTTAATTTTAGCCTATTTACCACCTTTTTATCCCTTGTAGTTTCAGTTATCGCTATTATAGCTCTCTTTTAGCTTTATTATACCCCTTTATCCATTCCGTAACTCTACTTTACCGCCATTAAACAGCCTAAGGTGATAAAAAAGTGTGCCCAATTCGGGGGTATAGTAGAGTTATAGCGCGCTCTAACTCCAAATCGTAACACTTATTTATAACTTTAGGATCTGGTTAGCGCTCTAATAGATTTCCTATAACTCTTGTATGTATGTATGTATGTAAACTCTTTATTGCACAAAAATATAAATATTACAATTATAATACTAAATTAATGTACAAAGGCGAACTTATCCCTAATTGGGATCTCTTCCAGCTAACCCTGAAGCAAATGAGTAAGGACAATGCATGGGGTTGGACACATACAAGTTTGCACAAAAAGTAAAAAGAAATGATGATACTTATAAATAAATAAATAAATTTTAAACAAATTAGCAAACTAAGTACACAAACCAATATAAACGTACATGTATAATACACACATATATACATATATACATACATATACATATATACCTACATAAATATATAAATAACAACTCTAATCAATATAGGAACCTGACTTCACGACTCATTCAGCCACAAAGTTTTTACTCTTGTCTTAGCGCCTACGTGTTACTTGGGCAGAGACCACTTCTTTCCACCTGCTACGATCCTAACAAATCTCTTTCGCTTCTTCCACATTCATACATCGTGTCATGTATGGCTCATTGGTTTCGCGTACTTAAGATTCCGCCATAATCCTATTTCTCCGATTTGATTAAAAAAATTACGCCTAGGGCGGCCCCTTCCGTCTTTTCCACTTACTTTCGCTCTGGATATCTCTTTCATCCATTCTTTCCAAATGACGAAACCATCGCAGCCCTTTTCAATCTGAGTCACTAAATCTTCAGTCCACATCTCTCTCTAATCTTTCCATTCCTTAGGTACTCTATCAATCAACTGTTAATACTATATTTTTATTAATGGCCGCTCTCCTGTTAAGGTGTATTGGCCAATGTAAAGTTATTTATAGACACTCCCATGGACTTACTAGAGAAACGAGTTAATGGATATCACACGCGAAGGCAATTATTCGGTAAAAGAGTATTTTCTCGTGTGGATTAGTCCAAAATCAGCACAAGTTAATGGAGTTAGCTCCACGCGCTTCTGTCAAATGCGTGAATGTTTAGTACCTGCGCGACCGAGCTTTGCTCGTTTATAATTAGACCCCGGATTTTTGTCGCATTGATGTCATAATAGGGTAGTTTGGGGAGTAAATGGAACGGTGTTAATTAACAAGGTAACATAGTCTATGGTGTTTTACAGAATTATAAATTTATAATCTGGTATTCACGATATTTTATATCTTAGGTCAAAACTTAATTAGATTAAAACTGATAAATTGATAAAGTGAATTCTAATATGTTTCATTATGATCCACTGTTCCATTTACTGAAAGGGTATGGGTGAATGGGCATCCACGATAAAAAATGCCAAGTTAATTGATCAACGTTAGCTTTCGGTATACTATTGCAAACCGTACATTTGGCTTTGGTTTTCTCAGTCGATCACTTTTTGTTCGTCAAAAGCCAGCTTAACGTACAAATGTATGGTTTGAATGATATACCAAAAGATAATACTGATCAATTGACTAGGTATTTTTTGTCGTCAATGCCTAGTTATAACTTATTCGATTCGTAATTTTTTCGTATTAATTAACACCGTTCCATTTACACCCCATACTAAGTACTCTTTTGTGACGTCATTGCGACAAGTATCCGGGGTCTATGTATAACTTATAAATCTTATTCATATAATCAGTATAGGTAAATGTTAGACATATTTATGAGAAATATATATTGTTATCTCAAACATTAACCATTTTTTTTTAAACTTGTCTATAAACAATAAAAAAATATATATATATATCAACTTGAACATATAAAAAAAACATAAGTTAATCACCGGACGGGATTCGAACCCGTAACACTCGTTTCTTGCCGTCCGCGTCTTAACCCGCTGGATCAGACGGACAGTGCCGGTAACACGAAATTAGCGACCATATTCTGCGTGGAAAGAAGAACGTATGAAATCTCGACAACACTTGTTTTCCCAAACATAAGACTAATCTAGATCGATTGTTTACCCCCAAAAACCCCTATATATACCAAATTTCAGCGTAATCGTTAGAGCCATTTCCGAGATCACAGAAATAAATTTATATACATACCAAAATTGCTCGTTTATAGGTATTAGATTTATATTGTTTTTAACTTGGCGGCCATTACTGTCAAGTAAATAAGAGCTATCATAATGTTGACAATACGATAACATGTCAAAAGTAATGGTCTTGCCTAGTAGAATAGCTTGTAGTGCATAATCATATGACATCGTATTTGGTAGGAAAAGTCCGTATTCGTTTTGCATTCTCAATAAACTGAACTATGGGTACTCAAGTGGACTGAGAAAGCTAGATAATTAAATAAATAAATTGACCTACTCCCAAATTGCTTTACAAGCCTAGAGCTTAGTTGTGGACTATGTCAATTTGTGTGAGATTGTCCCCTGATATTTATTAACTCCCTTACTAATAAACGTTGAATAAGCTTAGAATAGTTATACCATGCTTTGTCCTTATCTGTCATTGCGACATTAAACATACTTATATAGAGAAATACATACTTAAATACACAGAAAACATCCAAGACTCAGGAACAAATATTCGCGCTCATAACACAAATATCTGCCCTTACCGGGATTTGAACCCAGGACCGCTGGCTTCGAATGCAGGGTCAC
Organism: Acleris holmiana; assembly: GCA_949316455.1. Lineage (NCBI taxonomy): Eukaryota > Metazoa > Arthropoda > Insecta > Lepidoptera > Tortricidae > Acleris > Acleris holmiana. The sequence continues at coordinate 21,122,274 of OX438769.1, forward strand.
TCCCAACTAGGCCAACGTTTCCGACCAAAAACGATGCCTCATGATTATTTACTGCACCTGCACCAAGCTGAACCTATAGCAGTCAACAACAGGATTAGTAATTAGTAAGTATGTATTATTACACGTACTTAATAATTACTCTGTCATGTGGTGTTCATTAATAGCTTGTTCGGCGTTCGCAGGCTATAATAATATAATTAGCTCCATAATGGCTAATCTTGTACCTAACTATAACCCGGTGTGATCACAAAACGTGCACCGTCCAAGCTCCTGGATCACCGAGAAAATTAACACACACTTTTAGACATCTTATATTAGATTAGCTTAGTTTAGTTTTATTTATTCATCAATAATATTACAATAAAGATAGCATTGCATGTCAAAAAACACGATATTACATTAATAGTCAGCATAAGTATTCAAATAATCAAAGAGTAGAAAATTAACACTCAAATAATTAAAACTACCACAATGATATATCTAATAAATGGTCACTTATCCGATGTCAATATATAAAGATGAATAAATGTCAATACAATTATGATTTTACAATTTAAGTTCCATATCTTCATTCACCATGTAATGGATTCTATACGAGTAATAAAAGGTTTCTCAGCTGATGTTTAAATATTTCGTCGGATTGTACATTTTTAAGTTTGGCGGGTAAACACTCATAGTACTTGGGATCTATGATTTTACTTGTGTATGGTTGTATATTTACATATACGTATGTATTTACAAGTTATGTGTATGTTGTGTTTGTAGATATATTGTGTATGGTTACGCGGTATTACGTATTTAATCTGAAAGATTACGAATAATATTGCACCGCCCACAACAATTTTCTGCTTTGTTCAACAAAAGTGAACTGGTATAGAATTATTTTTATTTTTGTGCAATCAAGAATAAATAAATAAAATACATAAACAGCGCTTAGTACCTAAGGGCTTTTCTCAGCTTAGCCAACTTAACCCATTATGTCGGCTGAAGTTTCACCGGCTTTTGGTGAAAAGTTACGCAATATATCTTTATCCGTCCATTGTCGAACCATAGAGGTCTTGATGCTCACCTACATATACGTAGCTACGTATCTTCGAGTCGGCGAGTTCTATTAGAGCACCTGGACTAACCAATTGCATTAACCTCCAATATAAGATCGATCAATCAACTTAATAAGTGGCTCCATTGGCAACCGCTTCGTACGGATTTTATTCAAAGCTGTCCAATTTAATCCACTTAAGTATAGAACTAAAAGGGTCCCAGGAGCATTGCGGTTCGTAATCGTATTCCTTTGAAGCTCCCGTCTTTGCTAAACATTGCTCATATTACTTGCTAGATACCACACTAACCAGACGTCTAGCACTCACCTGGAAAGTATAGCAAAAACATGAAGCTTATTAATTTCGTCAAATTATCTTTTGTAGTGATCTTAGGAATCGTATGTAACGGTGATTTTACCAATCAATGGCCGCTTGCAATAAGCGTTGAGAACGCCCCGCATTCAAAATGGGATGCGTCGGTGTCGAGTTTTCTCTCGTTTTGTTTATTGCGCGGTCGGGCCCATCAGGCCGCCGCGGGTGGAATGCAATTAACAAGGGGCAAGCGTGAAGCAAACAACACTGCTTCGGGTATGGAGAGGCGGGTGGCTGTGGGTGATAATCGTATGCATAGTAATGGTTCGGATGAGGCTGGGGAGGCACTTCATGCTGTTTTGGTGAGGAACTTCTCGCGGCTGTGGCCGGTAGCTCGCTGGCGTGCCGGCGGGTTCTTCTCGGACGACTACCTGGAGCTCATCAACGAGCACTGGCTGCGGTTCCCGCCACCGCCCGAGTGGCTGCAGAAGACGCTCGGCGCCATCTACCTCTTGTTCTCCTGCGTCGGCTGCTGGGGAAACGTCATAGTTCTCTTCATGTACTCCAGGTGAGCTTTATTTATTTATTTAATTTCTTTTACGTACAGTTTACTTGTACTTTAATTGTTAAGCCACTATGGAAACCCTGTCATAATGACAGCGTCAAACCACATGAAAGAAAGCTAACAGTAATGATTACCGCTGTCTTTATGACAGGGTTCCATAGTGGCGTAACAATCGAAGTTCTTGACCGTACATTAAAATACAAATTTGAGTACAAAAGGTAAACGTGTACAAATAAATATATTTGTATACACGTGAAAAAATACTTATTAGCTTTATCGCGGTTTACTAATTATTAGACAAAACAAAGCCTTCTTGTAAATTTGCTCTCGATCAGGGTCAAAAACAATGTTTCCCACGGAAGACCATCGCTTTATAGGTACATAGGTACCCAAGTTATAAATTAATTTAATATAGTATGAGAAAGTATAAAATATACCTAATATGTAAATGTACAAATGACTGACTTAATGCCTATAGGCATTCTCTCCCAGTCAACTACATGGTTAACAGAGATAATGCAGAGGTGCTTTGAGTAAAACTTAAAACTATTTAATGTTAATGTTAAACCTTAAAGCGTTGTTGTATCAAGGCTGGGTGGACCCATTATAGACCTTTTATTTGGCAAAAAAAGTTCTATGTGCTGGTCCTAATCAAAATAATGTTATAAACGCCAAAGTTTGGATGGATGGATGTTCGTAACTCAATCACGCCAGAGCGACTGAACGGATCTAGATGACATTTACCACAGAGATTTATTATAGTCTGGAATAGCACATAGGCTACTTTTATCACGAAAAATTGGACGGTTCCTGAGGGAATAGCGATGAAAGATGAGTCGCAGGAAACGACTAGTATTACATAATTACTTAGCAAGCATCTGCGTACATGTGCAGGTTTCTTCGTATGAAATTCAAATCTAAGACGAAACTTAGAGAAGCAGGACAAAAGATTCACCTCCGCTGCACCCTCCGCTATAGGAAACGAGCGTCCGACTAGTTAAATAACTCTAATAATAAAATAACTTTTGAAAATATCAATGATTGTTAGGTCAAAAGGTTGGATGGATAACTTATTGGATTAGTTTTTTAGCGTAAGCAAGTCAGCAAACAAGCCGTGCAAGCAAAGTCTATAGCAAAACAAAATTATACTTATATTTAATTCAAAGCTTAACATTTATCGCTTTACATTTGTTTGGCGCAAACACTCAGAGATCACAAAACGAAATCGTAAAAGGTAACTATGGATTAAGAAATATATTTACCTAAGGTATAAGCTTCACAATAAATAAAAAGTAGCAAAGTGAATTATGATTTTTCTTTTCTATTTGAATCCATTAAATGTGTTAAAAAGCTTATCTCTTTTTATAAAAGCTTATTTATATAAGTATACGATTTAAAAATTACCTAATACATGTATTTTCTATTGCCTAATAAATAATGTTTGTTTCTAAAATAGTAGATGTGTCAGCGTAATTGAATTATCAAGTAAATATCAAAATGCTAACCTAATTATGAATTGAGAATTACTTGGAAATAATGGAAATAATATCAATCATCGAGTAATTTTACCAGTGATATATCAGCGTGTTAACTTTGCAATGGATACTGAATTGTCACCTGTCACGTGTCATTGTCACGATGTTGATATAGGGGGCAGGTACGAATGCTAATCAGAAATAAAGAAATGAACGAACAATTTAACGGAGCTCCGCCCAGCGGTGCTCCAATTCCACGCAGTTATGGTGCTCGCGCCTTGACGGAACTCTAACCTAACCTTTAAAGGCGAGATTGACTTAATTAAGCAAATTAGTTAACATAACCTTGATTTAAACATAAAATTATAATGTGTTATATTAACCTAAAGTAGGTATATAGTTTTTTTTAATCAGCACGAGAAGTAAACATCAAAACACTGCAGTCTGCAACGATGTACTGCGCACCGGTACTGTAGCGCCGGTAATGTGCTATTGTATTGGGTCACCCGAGAGCAGCTAATTGGAAATTTTTCACAACTGGCATTAAGTTAGGTTAGGTTGTAAGGGAGCGATTTTCACTTTATTCGGTGTTTGGTATTTGTTGTTATAGCGACAACAGTAATACATGATCTGTGAGAATTTTTCTCTGTCTAGCTATCACGGTTCGTGAGATACAGCCTGGTGACAGACAGACAGAAAAACAGCGGTGTCTTAGTAATAGGGTCCCGTTTTTACCCTTCGGGTACGGAACGTATAAAGGGTAATGGCGCACATACATTTGAAGGTCCCAGAGCTGCCCAAAATGCGCTGAGGTAGACCGCCGAGGGAGTTTTATCGGGTTTCCATTTACTCATGCAGAGGTTAATCACACATAACCCGGTTTTTTCCTCTAACGAAGTCGGGTATCTTGCAAAGATAACCCCCTCGGCAAATAACTGTACCGATCGGGAAATAATAAAAGTTCATCTTTAAAAAAAGTAAATCTTACCGAGTTTGAAAGCGGTTATAAGGTGCATAATTGTACATACATTTTTGAACCCGACTGTACCCTCTAGCGCCGCCATCACGAAACTCATCAAACTTAACACGCTGTCACGTAAGGATCCCCTTAATGAGGGCTCGAGCTAGCGAGCTTGTCAGCTTTCTGTTATTTGCCATTGGCATTAGTTAATTATAATTAGTTTCAATAATTATTCACACTAATTTTTACATGAAGCCATTACTACGTCAACACATTACTAGTTGCTATTTAACTATCACTAATTTATCTTTAAAGCAATGTTAGACTTAGAACCTAGTTAGCTGTCTACGTGGTGATAACAGAAGTATAATAAAAACATTTTTTTTTTTGTTATGAACTTCAGATAAGTATTTTTACTGACTGTTTTTTTAACTGTTGTTAGCCTTTTATTGGGCTTAAACTACACACATCAAAAACGTGTAAGGATCATGAATATGCCTATATTATTTGGATATTTTGCTAAATGACAAAATTGTGTATGGTTTTTTGATGTGTGTGCTTCAAGTAGGCGTCGGTAGCGGAGATCCTGTAGCCACTTTTTGAATTCGTCATCAAATCAACATCATACATGAATGCCTTCACGCTGTCTCCCAATGGGGTAAGCAAAGACTATAAACGCCAGGTGCACCGGTCTAAACATACAAAACCAGTGGTGGTGGTTTAGTGGTGGTAGGACCCTGTGCAGGGTCCGTCCGGATCGCTACCACCATCTTATCCATTAACCAACCGCCAAGCAACAGTGTTCGCATTGTTGTGTTCCGGTGTGGGGATAAGACAACCGGTGAAATTACTAGCATAGAGGCATTCCATCTTAGTCCTCAGGGTTGGCAACGCATTTGAGGTCTTAGGATTAAAGTCTTGAGAATTCAAATGTCTATGGGTCTCAGATTCCACTTACCATCAGGTGGCTTGAGTGCTCGTGTACCTTCTCTATAAAAAAACAACTTTCGACTGTGCATTCATTAACCTCTTCATGCACGTATGTCGATTTCGAGTGCTTTTGATTTGTCTCTTATTCTGTACATATCGCGAATCTGATCACTATACGTGCGTCTAGGGCGCCCCCTACCGACATCTCCACTCACTTTCGCGATTCAATAAACCAAATCAACTGGTAGACAAATCCGATATTTTCACGATGCCAATTCTTATCCAGTTGTTATCATGACTATTGCAACGTCGTCACTCGTGGAAATATTGAGAACTCTCCAAACATTCTAGCTGCGCTTACAACTCGTTTTATTACATTAGTATCATGAATATTGCATAGCCATTCTATTTTCCATTCCAAATTTCAGCCCGGATTTCCAATAACGGAAAGTGGAGCTGCATTCTACTGGATAAAATGAATATTGCTTTTGACATGTTATCGTATGATTTTTAACTCGACCGCCATTACTGTCATGTAAATAAGAGCTATAATAAACGACAACACGATAACATGACTAAAGCAATATGGCTTTGCCGTGTCAGTCTAGTTAGTGTCAGTGCTGCGTTAAGTACCTATTTATCAAACAATCAGCCCTTACTCCTACGCGACGACGCTTGGATCAAAATAGGTATATATGATCAAATTATATATATTATATTATATATTATCCCTATTTATTATATACCTACTTATAAGTGAAATTATAGGGCCACTACTTATTATTCTTTACTTTTTAGAGGTTTTTTACAGACTGTTTTGAGTCGGGGCTTTTTTAAATTTCTAATTTAGATTTTTATTTCATGCTTTTTAAACTTCTCCATCTGAGTGTCTGTTTTTGGCAACGTAACTCCCAAACGAATGAATGGATTTGGACGCAGGTTTTTTTTAAAACAAAGCTACATTAATCAGGGTGGTTCTTAGCAAAATTTAATGAAAATTTGTTGGGCCGTTTGAGAGATATCAGCTCTGAAAGTAGGTGTCACCGTTAAATCAAGGGCTTTTTACCCCCTAAAAGCTCAATATCTCAAAAACGGCTAAACCGATTTTGATAAAAACATGTCTAAGAACCACCGCTAGAAAGCATGCTTTCAAATAAAAAACAAAACCGCATTCAAATCCGTTCACACACACTTACACGTCAAACTTATAACACCCCTCTTTTTGCGTCGGGGTTAATATGCCAAAGTGCCAAAGGACATAAGGTGGCTTTGTATATGTATATCAGTATTTCTCTGTACTTCATTTTCTAGTATAGACATCAAGTTTAATTCCATAGCAGAATAAAAATGCATAGGAAAATGGGGCTAAACCGGATTAAAGTTATTTCCTTATTATAATATTATTGTTCAATGAATGCCATCATGGCACCCATAATATAAAATGAAGTAGATACTTATATTTCATGATAAACCGCAAACTCCTTTTGGTTCTGGGCCCATTTTGACGTATACTTAAAAAAACTTAAATATAATAACAGTATGTGCTGGTGCCTCTTTTTAAGTATACATGATACTTGTGTTAAGGGAACACAGCTCCTCCACCAGTTGTATCTTACGATTAAAACTATATGTAATCTTTTAAGAAGTGCTAACTTTTGAGATATTATCTCGACTGCACATGCTTGAGTAAGTAAGTAGTTAATAAATCCTTGTAAAACATTGGCTAAGCTATTTTTTATTAATACTCCGATCACAAAATCAACTCGAGTAAATGTATGTATAGCGAAGCCCGCATGCGACATATATCAAGGTGATATTAAAACCGCGGAGTAACGGTAATGTCGTCTTTCGTATTAATCTAATTAAATAACGAGTATCATGTTGGTTATTCTTTTGAATAAAACGGAACTCTGCGCCGAATATTTACACTGAAAATTAATAAAGTTTATATTCGTGTCATTAAAAACGAAACAAAATTCCTCAACAAAAATATAGGTACTGAATTACTACAGGGCTGGGATTCTACACGGTAACTCTTATATCATTTACAATAATGGCGACTGTGACATAAACGATTCTAAAACAAGTCAAACACGATATCACGATATAATATAGAGGCCCTGTTCTCATAGTAGGCAACTTTATATTTCTTAGCCAATTAACAAAAAAAAACTTTTCATCAAACACGCTGGCACATTTTCCTCCTATCATTAAAAAAAAACAAGTATTGTCTTATGGAGCGGTGTGGTCATCTTCAGAACAAAGCTCTTAAATGAAGGTGTTTTTCGTCCAACCCTATAGATTAGACAAATACTTATTACAGTTTACGAAGACACTACTAGTCTACATCTTCTATGTATAGTCTGAGTCGAAGAAATAATAAATCACGACAAAAACTTAAGTGGTTTTATTGGTTTCTTTTTGGATCACCAAGAGGGATTACAGTAAACACAAGGCTTCAAACACCCAATACAACATAACTTTATCTTGGGATGTTGTTTACCGTCGCACGCAAACTTGGGATCCACTGAAAACCAGCATTGCAGCGGAAGTGCCGTAACACATGCTAAATAGGCTCCTATTGGCGTCAGCACAACCAATGCTTATGTTCTGTTAAGTTTATTATGTTTAAGTTAGTTAAGTTGACGGAGTTAGTAGGGGTTTATCGGGCGTTAGATCAAATTTCGGTCACGAATGTCAAAACTTATATGAAATTATTAAAATATGATCTGACATGTTTACTAACGAGCCTTTATAAAACCTGGCCTTAGAGAGTCTTTTGATTCTAAATACAACATTTGAATTTCTTTCTTTTTTCTTTCATTCGATACAGGCCTTCGAACAACAAAATAAAATTATAGGTACAATAGGCCGATGTGGACATAAATGTATAAACAACAAAACTCGATTCTAGTCTTACATTCGTTATTGCAGATTGCAGAATTGAGCATAAGAATCTATAAGCTTCATTTTAAAACATTGAGTTGATACAGTTTAGAGATACGGAGGAGTGACTGCCAAAGTTGGTTCTGAAGAATCTAACTCTAAACAAAAACAAGGGCATCTGGGAGCGCGAGCAGGGACGTGTATCTTGAACTTACTGCTCATGCTAGGACTTTCGACAAATCTGCGAAAGATTTTAGATAATAAAATAAGATCTAGAATGTTTCTCCTGTACCCAAGAGACGACGGTAACTTGAAATGGTAGAGTGGTTTTGTTAATGCAAAATACAAAATATACATAAGCTTTGAATACAAAATACCCACTGCGTAAATGCCCTTTATTTTACTTCTAATATCACTTTATAATTAATTTATTCCTTAGTATAGGTACTCGTCATGTTCCACTCAACATAAACAGAATACTCACAACAGAATTTTACGGCATGTCAAATTACAAATAAGCAAGTGTTGTGTTGTAAAGTTGTTAATTAATGTTTAAAATGAAACGTATCCTTATTTTTAGACTTAACTGTGTGAGTATGATGTGATATGAACGTGCCTCACGGAGGAATATATGTAATTTTACTCAAGAATACTCGTATTGTGCTTTGACAGTTCTAGTCCAAATTAGTGCAGAAGGGCGAATTGAACCGTGAATAAGGAAAGGGACTCGGTTTTATATTAAAATAAACCGCCCTCGCAACACATAAAGCACAAATACCTATAGCTGGGATCGGGTTTATTTCAGTCTGAATTCGACGTAGGTCGTGCCGTCATCAACCCTTCAACGTGCCCAAATCTTAGCCTTTCACTGTGACTTTTGATCTTCACATTCTAATATTTATTTCATGAGATCGGTGAAGACGCGGCTTGTGTGCCCTTTGCTCCAGCCTCACGTTCGCTTGATTTGTACCTTTGTACCTTCTTCGGTTAGCAAATAATTGAATGCGTCCAACGACGCAGAAGAGAACAGGATATGGGCCGACGTCAAATCGAATCTTGCCGATACACTGCACAGTTTGTCTCAATATTTCGAACAAATAAATAGTCGCATTTTGCACTATAAGTTCCTCTTTCGTATTCTTACCTTGCCCAATCATTGTTTATAAGTAAAAAAATAACCTTATACACTTACAATCATAATTGTTGAAGCGTTTGCTTTCTAACGATTTTATTACCTACAACAAAAACATATTTAGCGCGGTATTAGGCGACCCTAATGAACTCATTAATATTTTAATAATATACGGTGAAGAGTCGGCACCTTGTCAATTCATAGAGTCCTGCGAGGGGCCGATTACTCAGTCGCAGGAACGCTTTCGGCGTCGACGTGTCGCGTCGCTCTAGAGAGAGAACACTTTCCCATAGACACCGCCGCGCGCGGCCGCGCCGGCTCCGGGATAACTCGAACAATGCCGAAAGCAATAAACATCGAATTTATAGTAATCTTAATAATCGTACAGTGCGTCAATTTATACAGCATATCTGATACAAAACTTTTATTACAAGAATGCGACCACAATTCGACTTCAATTATAGAATCTGAAAAGTTGAAGCAGTGCAAGTTTCTCGGTGATTTTCTGTTGTGTAGTTTGGACCACTTGAAACAGTGGAAGCGGCGGAGAAGGATGTGCTTGAAGCAGTTCAATGAGACATACTTTGAAGCTTATGTGAGGGAGAAGAGGGCTACCTTGGAGTCGCAGAGTGCAGTGCAGCGCTTGCACTTGACGACACCGCTGCAATCTGACGCCGCATTGCTCGCGGAGTTCAAGGAGCGCTGGCCGGTGGCCCGCTGGCGCCGCTTCCTGTTCTCCGATGACTACTTGGTCCTCATCAACGCCCACTGGTTGCGCTTCCCTCCTCCCCCTCCTGCAGCCAACTACCTCCTAGGAGGGCTGTACATCGTGATGATGCTAGTCGGATGCTCAGGGAACGCGCTCGTGCTGCTCATGTATTTCAGGTCAGTTTAAAAGCTAATTTTACTTTCCTTATGTGTCACCTATTAATACCTGACTGAGGACTCGTTCTTATTTTGGCATTCTATATTTGCTCACATGCTTTAGGAGCTCTTAAAATTGTCTCGAATTATACGCGGAGGTACGGAATATAATATAACCCTTAATTAATGGGCAAAACATGGTTCTATTCCAATTGTAAGAAGAACTCTACCAAATTAATTAAGAGGCCGCATACAAAAGCTAAGCGGCAAGGTAAATTTGAGTGAAATTCTCAAATGTATTCTATTACACTGTATTACATTTTGGAAATTTCAAATATTATTTAATTTCAATTATCAGGCAAAACGGAAACATCCGACGTCGCGAGTACAGCTTTAGCAAGATCTGGCTCATAACAATGCTTGTTATGCCCGTAGTATACGTCGACGACTTAGAATAATGAGAGTTTACTTGTGGACAATTAGTACCGTAAAACGGGGTGAACAGGGACTAAGGGGTGAATATGGACACAACCTAAAATATTTTTTTTTTTTTTTATATTAAGGAGAAGGCACCCGAGCACTCAGGCCACCTGATGGTAAGTGGAATCTGAGACCCATAGACATTTGAATTCTCAAGACTATAATCCTAAGACGTCAAATGCGTTGCCAACCCTGAGGACTAAGATGGAATGCCTCTATGCTAGTAATTTCAGCGGTTGTCTTATCCCCACACCGGAACACAACAATGCGAACACTGTTGCTTGGCGGGTGGTTAATGGATAAGATGGTGGTAGCGATCCGGACGGACCCTGCACAGGGTCCTACCACCACTAACGACTAATCAATGAAAATTACGTTACATTCTCTTGGAATTTAATTTTAGGTTGTCCCTATTCACCCCTTAGTCCCTATTAACCCCGTACCGTACGCTTATGATAATGCGTGTAAATAAATCACAATCACGTGACTGTCTGACCGAGTGACTGACAGTCAACGCACAGGGTCAACCGCTGAAATGACTTGAAATTTAGAGGGAATATTCCTTGGGGTGCGCTAAAAAAGGATTTCCCGAAACCCGTCTCCATCGAGACGAAACAGGAGAGTAGCGTGAAACTAGTCACCTCCACCAGTTACCACCACCAGGCCACCTCTAGTTATTTATGCTCCCCTTGGTATTCAGGAAATCGTTTAGATGTATCCCGACATGCTCCGTTTACCCGGTCGGTTTAGTTTTCGGAAAACAAACCAATTCGTCTTATTGGAAAGGAATCATGATTAATTGCTAACGTCGCGGTTTACCGCAGCCAAGGACCTATCGGAGTTATATCTGTCGAGAGTTCTGCAAACAACATAGTAAACAGTCCCAAGCCCAGCTGTAAATTATAACTGCCCCCTGTGCAGGGTCCGTCCGGATCGCTACCACCATCTTATCCATTAACCACCCGCCAAGCAACAGTGTTCGCATTGTTGTGTTCCGGTGTGGGGATAAGACAACCGGTGAAATTACTAGCATAGAGGCATTCCATCTTAGTCCTCAGGGTTGGCAACGCATTTGAGGTCTTGGGATTATAGTCTTGAGAATTCAAATGTCTATGGGTCTCAGATTCCACTTACCATCAGGTGGCCTGAGTGCTCGTGTGCCTTCTCCTTATCATAAAAAAAAAAAAAAAAAAAACTTCACCTACCCGTATAAATTTCGAAAAATGGTAATATCTACATAGATAATAACTTCCAAAGGCAATTTACCAACTAAGTTTGTATACGGTAATTAGTTTGCTCCTTGCTTGATTACGGAAAAGTTAATTAAGACTAGAAGTTTGTCGCAGTTTGCGGTATTTAAAACTAAAGCATCTCCACTTTACCCTTTATGTGTAAACAAATTACGGCTTCAACGAGTTATTTAAATATCAATGCTAGCAGTTAAAAGCCACTTGTTGGTTTTATGGTTGAATCCGGTTGTCTTATCCCCACACCGGAACACGATAATGCAAAATAGTGCTTTGTGGTAGGTTAAAGGGTTAAGATGAGCGGACCCTGCTCAAGGTCCTACCACCACAATGCTTAAAAATAAAATTGCTCGATTTCCGCAACTTGCGGCTGCTCCAATGGTATTTCGAAAAACCTTACACTAACATACAAGTGTTATCTTAAGCTCATATGCGAGTACACGCCTGGCCGCATGTAACTGGATTTGGCAGTCGAACAGCTTGAATTTAAAATGTAATATTTATTTTGACACGTCTAAATTTAGAGTACACTGTTTCGAATTGCACCCACTGATTGTTTAATGAATTTATATTTGCTGGTAGAGTTGCCAAGTAGCTAATTAGCAAACTCATACCCACACAGACTGCCAAAAGCGTAAACAAAAATATTTGCGTTATAAATAATTGGTGAGCTATTCCGTAGTGTGTAGTTTCTAACGGAGTACATGTCACGCGCCGTTTATACTACAAATTCTCAAAATGCATATATTTAAAATACTTTTTTAAATTCCTTTTCCGAAAACTCTGAATCATTGCTATTCTGAATTCAAGTTTCACGAAGCCTCACAATCACGATTGTTTAATTTCCGGATCATCTTATCCGAAATCCGTAAAATTCTATTCAGATTACTATAACTCCGAGGCCGCTTTTTTAAATTTCCGAATTTTCCTATTCCGAATCCCGAATTGTCTTATTCCGAATTATTTATTGGGCACCCACATAAACTTAATTTATGCACGGACGTCTTTAATTTCAACAAACATAATTTCGTTTTGGCTGTTGTTGTCACAGTTACGATCCTACTCAGGTACTTCGCTCGTCGTTGCACCAAGTTTGTGGCTCAAGCCAGGTGGAACACTATCGACGATGTATACATACGTTATTTGGCTTCGATACCATCTAACCGTTTTTTTATTAATTTTGTATTTGCATATTACCTATCTTTGAATAATTCGTAGAAAAGAAAATTTGTGACTGCCAATATTCGTACAAATAATATTCGGAAAACCAATTTTCGTGACTTTAATACTCTGATTTTTAAAAGGCTCCGATCATTCCTTCGGCCTTATATTTTTTCGGTGTTTTAAAACTTTACATAATGTCACGCCTTCATTCCCAGAGTGGGGTAGGCAGAGCTACAGAAATACCATCAACTTTAAACTTGTTGATAATTCTGTAACCACATTTTGCACAATCAGGCTAAGATGTTTACCAGTGTATTAGTATTCAGCTGAATAAAACTACAAGTATCTATATATATCATACATGTCATTACATACACACAAATACACGAGTAGTTCATAACACATAGATTCCTCACTCAATTGATTTTCATTTATTACGGCATTTTATAGAAGAATACGAATGAATAAAGTAATGGCATTCCAAATATTATCGTCAATAGAAATTTCTACTCGAATATTTCTATTGAATTTCTCCGTTCTAATAATAAAATTAGATACTTGGGTATTTCGGCCTAGGCGCGTGTTTAAATTAAAACGGCGATGTTTGTGCATTTTTGAGGTCCCACGGGTTTGGACCCTGAAAAGTTGTTTAATTGCCATGTATAATAATCATGAATGCTAATTTAAAGACAAAGTATAACACCTAATCCCCACGTGAGCATGAGCCCTTTTTCAGGTCCTTCTCCCACAGGACCAAAGAACTTATTACAAACTGCCTGTCATAAAATGAATTTGAGAAGGGTACCTATTGTTTTATCGAAACATCTTTCAACGAACGCAGAATTTTCATTTCATCTAAAGGTATAGTAGTTTTTGGTAGAGTCTAACTTAACCCAACCTACGTAACGAACGTTATAAAGATATTCTGAAATCATCACGGTTTTAGCAGAAGATAGCGTAAATTAAGATACTCGTAATTCGTCATATATGTTTCACAAATTGCACTCCAGGGTCCCGAGATACAGGCTCAGCCTAGTTAAGTGTTCGCCAGATATCTCTTTTTATGTATACTCGTGTGTTATTATGCAAATAATCTTTTATCCTTTTTTAGGTATTTTTATCGTTGTCTAGCACCCGTAATACAAACTTAGAGCACAGTTTGCGACTAAGTTTATAAAATCAAAATCAAACATGTCTCTTGATATATAAAATTCTGAACTGATTGTTGATATGTAGAAATATCAACGCACAGGTCAAACCGCTGGACATAGGAGACTAGAAATTTGGATCCTAGGGGTGCACTATGAAGGGATTTTTGGAAATTCATCCCCTAAAGGGGAGTACTGTAGCGAGAAAACTAATTCTAAGTAAGTACGAGGTCGCGCACGTCCTCTAGTTTATTAACCCTTTAACTGCCAAACAGGGATTGTAAAACCGGTTTTATTTAATACCTGTATTTACATTGTCAAATTATTACCGCTAAAAAATAATACCTATATTCAAATTAGAGGTATTGTTGTCATTCCGCTTTTGTTTTTATCGCTATGTATTCACTATTAACAGTATTAAATACCTGTATTGAATACCGCTATTCATTGTACCTGATAAGTGAGATGACAATTAGACTTTAATGAACTGTAATTTCAGACTTGTCTAAGGCGAGTCTAAGTTTTTTGTAAGAGCACCGAAAACATTTACATATAAAAATAAACGAGAATATTGACACTGACAGGTATAACTGGTTATGGTTTTTAGGGGTAAAGTATCAAAAAGGGGTATTGTTGTCATTTGTCTAAACCGATAATAAACTTGAATACCGGTATTCATTATACCGCTAATCAGAGCTTTAGCGGTATAAATAGTGAAAGTCAATTATAACTGGTAATACCTCATTTAAAACCGGTAGTCAGAATACCGGTAACGATCCCTGCCGCCAAATCAGTTTTCCGTACCGAGGAAGCCGGTGCTCGGTACGCTACATACATTTGTATCGACGCGGTTGCGGCATATGACGTCGTTGGCGTCAAAGGCAAAAAAAAAAACCAGGCGGCCGTGGCGTTTAAAAGGTTAACAAATATAGACCTATTTCGGAGTTCTGTTCATCGGGAGCTAAGATAAAGTTCGTAATACATCTACGTTAAAGAAAGAAAATTATCGCCCGTTTTACTGCCGGCCGTTTGTCAGTCATTCTCTAGTGGCTGTTGCCAATCTATATAGAAAGGGTCCCATTTGTCTTCATAACAGAAATATTTCATTGTTTGACTTGAAATTTGGCTCTTTGTTGCTATGAGGCACTTCTTCTTTAACTTGGCTACATTGTGAACAGTAAGACCGTCGAAACTTTGGCAGAACAAACATTTTGAAAGACAAAATCTTTTTATAGCTTCAGGTGCTCTGTTTTTTCATTTTCTCATCATTCTGTCGATTACTTTTGCCGCTCCTCGAATTTATCCTTTTTTTTACTTGAAGTACAACAACGGAGCATTAAGGATCTAAATAATTCTGTATGACGTCTTTGTTTTCGAGGATGCTAACAAACAAAATATACAAATATTTCTTGTATAATTAGTGTAAGATATTTATGATTCGCCAGTAGAAAGGCAAAATCCCCAAAGCGATATTTTGGTTGAAATTAAATTCGTACATCGCCAATGATATATTTTCAATTTTGCTCCTACCTTGACGTCGACCGTTCATAGAGTTGAAATGAGTGATTCTTTCAGTGTCGTTTTAAACTGGGTTCCATAGCGATCTCCGATAATATGTTGTAAAAACCGGGCAAGAGCATGTCGGACCATGCTCAGTGTAGGGCTCTGAAGCCATTAAGTACAGTCGAGGAATTTAATTGCTACCCTGTCATAATGATGTGACTTGTAGCAATAGAAGAGCGGGGCTTCCTGACACAGGTTATTTTTTACCTACTAGGAACAAAATTACTGTTGATGTCATGTAGACTTAAGTTTATGTTTTTTTTTTTTATTTTCATTTTCATTTTTCATAATGACAGCGTTAAACATTAATTTTAGCTTTCGTCCATGTGGTTTGACGCTATCATTATAACAGGATTTTATAGTGTCATAACAATTAAAGTCCTTGACTTTACTACAAACATAAAAGACAACAAGTACGAGTTATAACTAATTTTCTATTTAGTCATTTGGTGCCGTCTTAGATGATTTGAGTAGGTATAAACACTTTAATCAAATCTCAATGATGTCTACTTTGTTGGCGCGACTTATATTCATGCCAAATTACAGCTTTCTAGTACTAAGAGTCTCTGAGCTAGGCTGCAGACGGACGGACGTTACATGGCGAAACTATAAGGGTTCCTAGTAGTGACCGACCTAAACATGTTATTTTGCCGAAACCGAAACCGAAACCGAAGGTTCCGTTTCATTGTAGTTTCGGCCAAAACCGAAACCGAAACCGAAACCGAACCTTTTATAAAAAAAACAAGTCCTTAAAAAGTCGAAAAAATGTTAGTAAGCCCGTTTTTTTTCTAAAATTAATATTTCGCCGACCTATAATTACAGGTTTCTACTTTTAAAGATTTATCACAATGAAATTTCAGCACAGCTACAGAGGTTCTGTTTGAAAATTTAACTACCCTATAAAGTGAAAAAAATACATTATTTGTAACACAAAGTTAGCGATTTTTTAATGGTGGTATAAAATAAAACAAATTTATCATATTTTAGAATTTAAATTATTTTGATTATCTAATTATTAATTAGATAATCAAAATAATCAAATTGATCACATTTGGTAATCATTTAAGCGAACCTTTTCTTTTATTATGTAAGGTGCATAACATAGGTTATGATAACAAATCAACAAGTATAATATAGTAACAAATCTATACTTATACTTTTTATTTTTTATAACTAATTATCTAATTAAAAATAAAAGCAGTGTTTTTGACATACTTACTGAGATCAACAATTTCTTTTTTAGGATCAACTACTTATAGATTTAATCTTTGTCATTTATTGTTTACAACAGTCTTATCAACTTTGCTTACAGTACAGTAAGTTTGAGTTTGTTTGTTTGTAAAATAATAATTATTATGGTTACTTAACTAACGCTAACAGTCTTAGTAATCGAAGTTGAACAGTCTTATATTATATGCCAAGAACAATAGTTTTTCCGCATTTTCTCCAAGCAGATTACCTCACCTATCAGCATATATTTGTCCAGCAGCGCTAAACAACTGCTCGCTAGGTACACTTGTCGGTGGTGCTGACAGGTATTTTAGAACAGCATTTCGTAATAAAGGATATGGGCTGGAGTTCCAATAGGAGTAAATATCAGCATTACGCTGTAACAAGGGTTCTGATAGGTAACATTGTACAGTCTGTCTGAGTGTCGCTGTTGGGTCAAGATTTTCATCGGTTTGCATGTGACGTTAGCCGAGCGTGACCCGAAGGTACGATGTTGTAAGTTTCAGCGCGGCCGAAGGGTTCGGCCGTTTTTGGCCGAAACCGAAACTCGGGCCGAAACTTGATTTTTTGGCCGAAACTGGCCGAAACCGAAACCGAAACCGAAATTTCGGTCGGACACTAGTTCCTAGTTTACCTTACAGCATTTTACAAAATGTTTGTTTTTGTTTGTGTGTCGCATAAGTGTTTTACATACCGTAAAACGGGTTGAATATGGACTAAGGCGAATAGGGACACAACCTAAAATAACTAAAGTTACAAATTAGAACAAGTATTCAATGAAAATAACATTACGTTCTATTGGAAATTATTGTCTTATAATTAGTAATATATGCTTTATTTTAGGTTGGTCCCTATTCACCTCGTTTTACGGTAGTGAATGAATACTTTCAAATGCATTACCGTCTATAGAGCTTAGTTAGCCACCATATAACTTGATGTCTTTAACACTTAGCCCCGATTCGACCAAACTTTTTACACGGGGGTAAAGCTTACTCTGAGATTAGTAATGTCAAAATGCCATAGAAAACTGTAATTTTTTGACATTACTAATCTTAGAGTAAGCGTTTACCCCGGTATAAAAGTTTGGTCGAATCGGGCCTTAGACGCTTAAATTGACTGTTCTTGAAGCAAAGCCGTTCAAAATTTTCGCGCAAAGAAGGAAGGATCCTTTTGAGAACTCTTTATTGGTAATTTCAGTCACCTTTATTTTATTTGAGACACTACTTTCCGCGGTGACCGCGAAAGCTACACAGCTATTCAATTTGCTTACTTTCATATGGAAACCCCAGTAGAGAAAAAGAGTTTAACAGTTTGGATATCTGTCAGCTGGTTTAAAAGCGTGATGATTGGTGATGATGGACGAGGCTCTCGCCGCGTTATGTTAACAGAAATAACAGATTCCTAGTAACAAGGTACAGGGCTGGAATTCTACAAGGTAATAACGATATCGTTTTTGACCTGTTTCCGTATTGTCAACGTTTTGATAACTCTTATGTCATTTACAATAATGGCGACTGTGACATAAACGATTCTTAAACGTGTCAAACACGATATCGTTTTAACGCACCTGAATAGAGGCCCTGTTTTGAGTTCCTAATTTTCTTCTTGATAGTAATAAGGTGCTATCAGATTGACGTTTGATACTTCGGTCCAATCAAACAATAAGCTGAGCGATGCCTAGTGACAGGTTTCAGTACTGGAGGTCTTGTAATGTTGGTAGTCCTTAAGAAGTTGTAATTCCCATCGGACATGGTGGTCCTCTGACTCCTCAGGGATCCACGATGAGTTAAATGATTGTATCGCTCTACAAGTTTATTCCCCGGGACACCATTTAAAAACGAAAAGAGATGCAATGGTTGAGTAATGACTGTCTAATCTTACAATAATAATCGCTCTAGTCCTTAAAATAATAATATACAACGTGTTACAAAATAATCCGTAAAAAAGAAAATACAAAAGTAGTGTCAACCAGGGATCGTTACCGGTATTCTGACTACCGGTTTCAAATGAGGTAAAACCGGTTATAATTGTATTTCGCTATTTATATCGCTAAAGCTCTGATTAGCGGTATAATCAATACCGGTGTTCAAGTATATTATCGGTTTAGCCAATTGAGAACAATACCTCTTTTTGAAACTTTACCCCTAAAAACCATAACCAGTAAACCTGTCAGTGTCAATATACTCTTGTATTTGTTTCTGTAAATGTTTTCGGTGTTATTACAAAAAACTCAGACACGCCTTAGACAAGTCTGAAATTACAATTAATTACAGTCTAATTGACATCTTACTTATCAGGTGCAATGAATAGTGGTATTGAATACAGGTATTTATTACTGTAAATAGTGTATACCTACATAGCGATAAAAACAAAATCGGAATGACAATAATACCTCTAATTTGAATATAGGTATTGTTTTTTTAGCGGTAACAATTTGTCAATTTAAATACAGGTATTGAATATAACCGGTTTTTCAATCCGTGGTGTCAACCCTTATTAAATAACGTCAGTTCAGTATCTTAGGTATACAGTATACTAGGGTTGACACTACTTTGTAATTTATTTTTTACGGATTATTTTGTAACACGTTGTATATGATTTTCTTTTTTTACAAATGACTTTAAAACGCTAACTATACCTGTAATCTATGCTGTACTCTGTACATAATGTATTGTGTGATCGTACATCAATCCCTCCTTAAATAGGTACTCGTAGTATAGGTACCCAATCATTGCTACTTAATATAACAAACCCCTTCGCTGTTGATTTACCGGTGGTACATAATAAATAATACGGAAAGGCAATATCATAATAAGTTTTGTTTGCTTTTTAGCTAAATAAATAACAGAAATAGAAAAATACTTATTTGAAACTTTTGTACCCGACGGGATTCTTTGTCCCGCCTCTGCGATATCTTATCATCTAGGGAAGCCCAAGAGCTAGTGCCGTATTAGCACGATGTGATTATGACAATTTGAAATTACAAAAAAACACTACACCTACTTTTGCCAATGGTTGTTTCACTGGCCGGATCTTTCAAGTTTAAGAATTGCTTAAATTAAGTAGGGAGGCCTTAAAAAAATCTTAGCACGCCGCCCAACAAATGTTTAGTAAGCTGAGAATGTTGCAGGGAAAAGATTTAGGGGCGCATAGTGTTTACAATCCACGGCACCCGCCCCCCCCTTCCCCACTCAAATTGACGTTGCACGGGTGCGTCAATGTACGACAAATTAGTAGTCATTCTTATCCTCGTAAAACCCACCATACTAGAAACAGGAAGAATTTACTGAGAGGAAATTTGTATCTAGCAGCAAGGATATAAAGTTCAAAACGATTGCTCTATGATATCAATTTTAATTTCTAAACGAAGAAAAATGTACTTTATTCTCATTGTGATAATAGTTTAAATTACAATTCCCTTGATTATGTACATCCTAAATCCTAATGCACGAGGTTATATTGACATTTTGATTTGTTTTTTTATCAACGAGCCAAAACGATTTCAGAGTGCTTATAATGTTGGTCTCGTTTTTTGCAAATCTCAGAGGTAGCAAAACTTTTTTTAACAATATAATTTCCCAATTTTATAGCCTAATTCTTTTGTATATTGTATATGTATGAGCTTCAAAGTATTTTTAGGTCTGTTTGAGGGCAATTTTGCTGCTTTGGTTTTGATATTTACCTCGCAACAAGATCGCGACATAAAAGCTTTGTGAATACGGCTGATATTACATGCCTTTGTGTGTCTTCACAATGAAAGGTTTCCTATACTTATATTATAGAGTATTCTCACTAATTAATAATAATAATAATCACAGGACAATGTCACACTAATTGACCTAGTCCCAAACTAAGCTCTAGGCTTGTACTATGGGTACTAGACAAGGATAAACATACTTAGATAGAGAAATAAATACTTAAATACATAGAAAACATCCAAGACTCAGGAAGAAATACTCGTGCTCATCACACAAATATCTGCCCTTACCGGGATTTGAACCCAGGACCCCTAGCTTCGAAGGCAGGGTCACTCCCAACTAGGCTAGCGTGTCGTCGATTGAGAGAAAAGTTGATAATATCAGGCTTCATGCCTTTTAACAAGATTTTATTTAACTTAACTACATTTTTAAGGTGTCACCCAAAAATCAAACGAAGCCGTATTGTTGAAACCTTGCTGCTCGTCCTTTCATCCGTCTGTACGTCCGGTATGTAACAGGTCTCTGGCCGAAAAACCTAATATTAAATAATAAAATCTTTGTTTAATTTAATGATGGTCTACGACAAATAAAATGTTAATAACTGCAACACTTCAAGCATAAACGCGGCATAAAAAGAGTATTCACTGAAAGGCAATAACTTGATGTTAATAGGCGACACGGTGACTGCTTACCACTAGGTGGTCCGTCTGCCCGTTTCACATTCATGGCTAGAAAAAGTATATTAAACAGATTCAAATGACAAGATATACTAGTAGCATACATAATTAAATATATAACTAAATAGGTAAACAAATAAATTAACCTAACATTAAAAAAACATGTATAAAGTTCGATTTACATAATGGTCATAATCATAATATAATTATGTAAGTATAGGTATATTTTACCACTTGTCACAGTATATAAATAGTAAAGTAGGCCTAGTTTCTTAATACTTGTGGTTGCAGGGTTAGAATAGTGCCACTCCATGTCTTCCCGTGGATGTCGTAAGAGGCGACTAAGGGAATAAGGGCTTGTAGTACTGTTAGGCGATGGGCTTGCAACCTGTCACTAATACACTAGTAAACCTCTTGGCCTGATTGTGCAAAATGTGGTTACAGAATTATCAATAAGTATTTTTAGAGATGTTTGTATTTCTGTAGTAGCTCTGCCTACCCCACTCAGGGGATAAAGGCGTGATTTTATGTATGTACGTATGTATGTATGTAGGTATACTGCTTTTATTTCTGGAACCATGAACTGACCACGATTTTTTAAATGACCATTGTATTGAATCTATTAGGTTAGGTTAGGTTTGTTCTATCACAATCCTGAAAAGTGTACGGTTTCAGAAAGAAAAGCATTATATATTGTGACCATTATGTATTATGATTCATTATGTATTTTGAACTTTATATAACCTGAAGAAAACTTCAAAACTACGCCGAACAAACCGATAAGACTAGCAAATACTTTACTTGGCCAATTTTTTTACCAAAAGTACATCGATTTTAATAAAAATAGTTTTTACCTATGCGAGCTGATAAGTAATCTCGCTCGAAACAACGACAAAACAACGGAATAACAGAAACGTAGTTCGTAAACTGTAGACGTATTTGATTTACTTTCCTTAATATTACTATGCCGAAGGGGATATAAAGGAAGACACAGTTATAGCTGTAGCACACAATCCCTTATTTTTCCCGGTTCTTGTGCAGAG
The DNA here is from genome assembly GCA_949316455.1 of Acleris holmiana. Lineage (NCBI taxonomy): Eukaryota > Metazoa > Arthropoda > Insecta > Lepidoptera > Tortricidae > Acleris > Acleris holmiana. The sequence continues at coordinate 21,144,689 of OX438769.1, forward strand.
TCAACCGAAGGAAGAGCTATACGAGAAAATATGTGAAGACATGCGTCAGCAATATTCAAATCTGTCTACCGTTGTGACAACAAGTAAACAAATATTGATGATCTACACTAATAATTGGCGATTCGTAATGCCGTTCTCTTTGGATTAGAAGGTTATGTCTATTATACAGGGTATTTTTTTTATCAGTGCACAAATTTTAACATGTGATTTCTGCCCTCCTAAGCAAAAATGCAGTATCTCAATTTCATTTACCAATGCAAATTCAATCCTATCCTGTTAGTAATAAGGTTGCATTTCCTACAGAAGTTTGGTCTGAGATACTGCGATTTGTGTTAGCAGGGCAGATTTTGTATCGTTAATATAATATATTACGACAATATATTTTTTTTGTTGCAAATTATCTCTCGCGTGGTTGCCGGGTTAGAGTAGTGCCACTCCATGTCTTCCCGTGGATGTCGTAAGAGGCGACTAAGGGAGTAGAGGCTTGTAGTATTGTTAGGCGATGGGCTTGCAACCTGTCACTAATACACTATTAAACATCTTAGCCAGATTGTGCAAAATGTGGTTACAGAAATATCAACCAGTTTATAGTTGTTGGTATTCTGTAGCTCTGCCTACCCCAGTCTGGGAATGGAGGCGTGACGTTATGTATGTATGTATGTAATTATCTCTCTTTTACCTTCTCGTGTGGACACAAAGTCACACTAGAAATGATGACATGGGTTGTCAAGCTGTAGGCATGCGATACAATACACTGTATTGATATTCGAGATTTGAAATTTCATGTACAGGGTCTCTATTCAAGTGCGTTATAACGATATCGTTTTTGACCTGTTTCCGTATTATCAACGTTTTGATAACTCTTATGTCATTTACAATAATGGCGACTGTGACATCAACGATTCTTAAACGTGTCAAACACGATATCGTTTTAACGCACCTGAATAGAGGCCCAGCTTATCAGACAACAAGCCCCTCTCCTACTGATATTCTAAATTGAAAATTTCAGACTTTATTTTCCATCTTTGTACACATTTTGCAATTAATAAATACTTACCCTTGCAGGTCATGAACTCTTGGTGATAGTGTGATTGAACACCCTCATCTAAATGTTTATCAAATTAGAACAGCTTCACGAACTGTTTTCCTTCAAGGAGGCTTCACTCCAATCATAACATAACACCACTCTTTTTATTGGAGGCTAAAAAAGAATCCCTGCTTTTCCCAAAGCATGCAAGACAACACATATGTATACCTACACATGGAATATATCCAACAATCAGACACAACCTACCTTGCTCATCACACAAATATTTGCACGTTCTCGGAATCAAATAGAATAAAAAGCGGCCAAGTGCGAGTCGGACTCGCCCATGAAGGGTTCCGTAGCAGCAAGTAACATAATATAAAAGTTCCTTGTAGCTTTGATCAATGTTTTTATGACGTATTAAAAAAAAAACTACTTACTAGATCTCGTTCAAACCAATTTTCGGTGGAAGTTTGCATGGTAATGTACATCATATATTTTTTTTAGTTCTATCATTATCTTATTTAAGAAGTTACAGGGGGGACACACATTTCAACACTTTGGAAGTTTCTCTCGCGCAAACTGTTCAGTTTAGAAAAAAATGATGTTAGTAACCTCAATATCATTTTTGAAGACCTATCCATAGATACCCCACACGTATGGGTTTGATGACAAAATTTTGTTGAGTTTCAGTTCTAAGTATGGGGAACCCCCAAAATTTGTTTTTTTTTTCTATATTTGTGTGAAAATCTTAATGCGGTTCACAGAATACATCTACTTACCAAGTTTCAACAGTGTAGTTCTTATAGTTTCGGAAAAAAGTGACTGTGACATACGGACGGACAGACAGACAGACATGACGAATCTATAAGGGTTCCGTTTTTTGCCATTTGGCTACGGAACCCTAATAAAAATGCATAATTTTCTTACGCTCTCTCTCAGAAAACTTTAAATTGATTTCGAAAGTACGTTACCCAATGAGTACAATAAAATGAGCAAAAGTTATTGATGTGATTTTACTAATTGGGTAACTTACCTACTATAGATATCATCTTATAGTTTTCTGATATCTTTTATATTTAAGGAATAATCAGCTGGCTACACTTAACGATTACACCCTTGTAAATCTCGAATTTCTCGTTATTGTGTGCATTGAGGTTTACCCGCGACGCGACATCTAAAGTAACGCCGCGGGATAAACCCACCGGGCGGAAAGGGTCGAACTTGTCACAAGAGGCCTCGATATTCACCGCGCCTCACAAGTTTGCGTCACGTACTTGTTCTTGGTTGGTTACAGTACAAGTTGTATCAGAAATTTAAGCAGAACAAAAACACACACTCTGGGTCGAGGTTTTAGCAAACATTTCTTCGTTTTCCTTTCGTAAAACCCAACCTAACTTATTTAAATATTCATACATATGTGGAATGGTAATTTAAACTTGAGTTGGGGTGAAACTCGTTTAACTTAAAATGTTAATTAGTAATTACGCAGCGTACCTACTCGTTTTGCTGCCTTTAGTTCGGTACTTCGACCCTGACGCAAAAAAATTATAACCTTACCTAGTCCGTTCATGGTATCTCTTTCGCATTCGTTTACAACATTATTCTTTCAGTCGTAATCATTCCTTTTTAGGGTTCCGAAGTCAAACTAGCAACCCTTATAGTTTCGCCGTGTCCGTCTGTCCATCTGTCTGTCTGTCCGCGGTCAAACTTAGTGATTCATGGTACAAAGCTTGTGATTTCGCAAAGTTAAACATTTAAATAAACTACAGGTAAAAAAGGATGATTTTGAAAGGATGATTTAAATGCGGTGTTTTTTTTACATTATAACATCGAGTGAGGTGTGATTAGATCGCTCTTAAAAAAACACAATTATTGACCGTTTGGGAAATGTTGAATTCGAAGAGTAACAGCCAAAACTACTAGTAATTGTTTTTTAAAGATAACTTATATGAAAACACATAAAAAAAGGAAAATAAACGGAAACTTAAATGGATCCCTGAATCGAAAAATCGTTTTATCAAACTACAAATCCCACACCGCTACCAAAAAAAAAACATAGGGAGGAACGCATTATTTTTTAAAGACTTAACTATTGTACCACTTTGCCGGCGTCACTAATATGTATATTCATACCAAATAACAGCTGTCTAGTACCAAGAGTCTCTGAGCTATGCTGCGGACAGACGGACATGGCGAAGCTATAAGGGTTCCTAGTTAGACTACGGAACCCTAGAAATGGTCAATAAGGAACGATTTAATCGTCATTAACTCAGTGCGGCCGTTACTACTTATTGCACTATCGTCGGTGAAACTGCAATACCGCGTAACTATCAAATTGAATATGTTGCAAAGTGTACCATACTGACTTACCTGTTAAGGTATATTTTGCAACTTATTCAATTTGATAGTTACGCGGTATTATTTATTTATTTATTAAATTCTCTTAGTTAACACTAACAGTCATGCTACACGTATTAATTATGAATGAGAGATCAACATACACAAGAACTTACATCTAAGTAACTAAGCATTATCTAAGCTTGAACTGAACTTAAGATGACAATTATTTTCAAGTGCCGAGTGGCTGATGCGTAGAAACGCGACTCAGGGGTGAAAAAAAATACAAAGTTGGCTGTCGCTGTACAAGATGTCATTTGAGAGCTTCAGGGCCCCGTGCAGGGGTATTGCAGTTTCACCGACGCTATACAATGTAACAGCGTCATACGCCGACGATTTGGTTATATTAACTATAAAACTTCTCGTTTGAGTATATTCCCTTTTCATAGCTCAGTTTCTTTGCTTGGTATTTGATATTATGCAACTGTAAAACGAGTGGTTGAACTCACGGGCACGAGTGAGGTAAACCACGCAGTCGCAGACATCTGTAGCGATTAAGTCTTCACGTCGAGTCGACGGCCGCACCGCGTAAATCACAGAGCGGCTTATCAATTATCCTGTCCGCTTGCTAATGCGAAGGTCATAATTAAATCTGCCCAGAAGCACTGCGGGTAATTTCACTTAGCGCAACAAAATAAACACTTGCAAAAATACTATCGCACGGTGTCTGACACCAGGATTTTAATTTGTTCTCGCATTGATCCAACCCTATATTACTACAAATGCACCTACGCTCACAAAACCCGCTCAGTGGACATGGCTGTAAAGCAGATTATTATTGTAAAGTCAGCTGCAATGGGAGGTGGCTTATAAACGCATTTTCTGCACCAACCCGCGTGTCAAGCGGCATTTCATCGCCTGTGTGTTAATCTGGTAGCTAATTCCTAGGCTGGAAATGCCGGAATTGCAAATCAAGGCAACCGTGGGATGATAATAACGATACACCGGTAGAATTAGCTAATGATAGCGCGTAAGATAATGTAAAAAGGTGTCTAGCTCAAATTCGTCCGCACCATTGGCTGCTTCTACGCATCCCTAGACATCTCCATCAGTTACACCTGCGACATGGAGGCTAAGGGCAGTATTAATAACCTGAACTTGGCTTAGATGGCCGTCCCAAGATGCGGCAGAACTGACTTATCGTTAAATACAACAAGTCTTTGAAAAAGAGATCACTCGGCAGATAAGATCTGAGATTAGATTAGCAAAGCAATTACTTCATTTCAGAAAAATATAGCTTAAAAGTCGCCTTAATTCAACAAAATAAATCATCTTGATAGTAAAGTTACGTTATAACATAACGTCACGTCTTCATTCCCAGAGTGAGGTAGGCAGAGCTCTAAACTTGTTGATAATTCTGTAACCACATTTTGCACAGTCATGCTAAGATGTTTACCAGTGTATTAGTGACAGGTTGCAAGCCCATCGCCTAGCAGAAGATACTGCAAGCCTTTATTCCCTTAGTCACCTCTTACGACATCCACGGGAAGACATGGAGTGGCACTATTCTAACCCGGGAACCACACGGAGGACGGTAGTAAAGTTACGGTATCTAAATAACGCATTTATGGGCTATGCTGCCGTGTCACCACTTAAAAAGTGAGTTTTAAGAAGAACGGCTGACCAACTTCTTATAAACAAAATAGCATATAATTTGATTTAAATTCATCAGAACATTTTTTCTAGCTATTAACTTAGCTAGGGCACAAGGCGCTTTTTTTACCTTAAAATTCAGATAAATTACTTTTACCACTGCACCATACAAAGGTGGTAACGCGTCATGTAATAACTCAACCTAGGTACTTAGTGGTCACGCGTATCTCTTCTAACTCCCTGTTAAACAGTATATGGCAGCATTGCGAAATTGTAAGCAACCACACACAATTATTATAACTTAAAATAGATCTGTGCATGACAGAGTTATTAATAAACGTATTTGAACGATTTTTCCAAATTAAATGTTACAAACACTAACGATATTTTTTACGCGTTTGTTTGTAAGCCATATAAAGCATACAAATAAGATCACAGTTTCACGGTGGTTAATTGTAACTCGGACTAACTTAAGATAGAAGGGTTGTGCGCGACTCGGCGGTGTAGCCCAAGATGCATTACTAGAATGGGTTTACATTCATCTGGCATAACTTTTTTTGGCATGGAAGGGAACTCACTAGATTGATATCGTTATGATTTGGTGACCGTTTAGGAATAGTTCAACTCGAAAGTGTCATTTACTATAGACTTGCATGTGGGGGGAGAGGGGGAACCCTCAATAATGATTGTTAACCAAAACTATACTAGAAAGGTTTAGGTACTTAACTAAAAGTAAACAAACGAAACCACGTGGCTCTGTTCAGCAGCCAATAGAAGCAGAATACTGATACGTGCGATACGTCATAGGTCGACAAAACAGTCTTGATTGGCTGTTGAACAGAGCCACGTGGTTTTGTTTGTTTACTTTTAGTTAAGTACCTAAACCGTTCTAGTATAGTAATACTAAAAAAGTTGGAACATATTGCAAATTAAAGCACTATATCGAATTTTTAAGGGAAACTATCACGTCTAAGTACACTTGAGAGTTTTTTGCATGGTGTGATATGCTCCTGCCCAGTTTTTTAGGGTTCCGTAGTCAAACTAGGAACCCTTATAGTTTCACCATGTCCATCCATCCATCCGTCCGTCCGTCCGCAGCCTAGCGCAGAGACTCTTAGTACTAGAAAGCTGTAATTTGGCATGAATATGTATATTAGTCACGCCAACAAAGTGGTACAATAAAATGTAAAAAAAATATTAACTGTACCTCCCTTACACGTAACGTGGGGATGCATTTTTTTTCTCGTCTACCCTATAGTGTGGGTTGTCGTTGAATAGATATTTCAAAAATATTATGGGTTTGTGTAAACAGTTGTTCAATTAAGTAAACCGTTTCTGAAATATTAAGCTTTAAAGAGCTATTTTTTCTTACACTCAAGTGTCCCCCCCCCCCCCTACTACAGCCAAAACTACTAATACTAAAAATCAGAAAAAAAACTGAAATTAAAGAGCATATAACAAATTTTAAAGGAAAACCATTACGACTAAGTAAACATTGGTTCTTGAGATACAGGCGATTAAAGTGTTTATACATACTAAAATCATCTAAGACGGCACCAATTGACTTTAAACAGAAAATTAGTAATTACTTGTTGATTTTTATGTTTGTAGTACTTAACGGCTACGGAACCCTACACTGAGTATGGTCCACACAACAATCACACAACAAAACTAGTGTTAAACGTTTTATCTAGTTAACCTATGGATATATATAAGTAATTGGCTTTGCTTACTGTTGAGACAGAGAACTTTACTTTGTGGCTTTTATTTGTTTATTGTTTCATCGTCATCATCATAATCCTGTTGATGTCCTTGACAAATAAATAAAAACCCATAGACTAGGTTAATTCGTGTAAGATTGCCTCCTAATATATATTTATTTCAATACCCAATACAGGATCAGGATCGTCTCTTAAGTAGAGCTCCAAGTAGGGTGGATTCGCTCACAATCCATTTATTGTTTGCTTCATTAGTGCGAGCCTCATTACCGGGACAAGTATTATCTAGGGATAACCCACGAATGTCTTATCTCTAATTAAGTAGATAATCGGCCAAGAGCATTTCCAGCCATGCCTGTTGTAGGGTTCTGTTACCGCAACTAGAAGCCATTAGCGTGCTTAAGTTGTTTTTGCACACACCGACACATATTTTTGTTATATAGTTTTGTAAGGAATTGGATATACGTCAGTATTCTAGGTTCTCCTCATTTTTCCAAGGTCACGTTTCCTTTTAGTTAGGTATACATAATTGTTGTGCGACACAACCCTGACTCCTCTAAATGGTATAATTTCCAAAAACTGATAAAGAAAAAACATAATGGTTTAAAATGTACTTTTCAACAGTACTTCATGGGATACGTGGGTAATAGTAGATTAACCAAGGGATGAAAGTAATCAATCGTATCCCGAGATATTCAGTCTGCACAAGCGCTAGCGAGTAGAGAGAAAAGTAAAGCACATGCTGAGCTGAGTCCTATTAGACTTCACACTACAGTGCAATTTTTCCTAAATTAAATTCACACTAATCTGATCATGTTTTTACTATATATGTTTGTTGTATTGCAGTGTGTTTTTGTCAAATAAATGTTATGGATTTGAATTTGAATTTAAATAAAAATGTTGTATGTTATTGTGACGAAGTTTGTCACACAATTTGTAAACGAGTTGAAAAGTTTTATTTCGTAATGACTGTATAAGATTTTTTTATAGTCAAGAAAAGTGTAAAAAATGCGGAGGGTTTGACCAATTCTTCATACAAAACTTCTTTCCACCTTAGGAATGGAAATACTATTTTCAGCCCGCTAATGAGATATAGAAATATGGAAGATGGTTTTATCCGGGTGTAGAGAAAGAAGAAGCCAACCTGTGCTGCACCGCACCGACCCGACCGAACCACTTGCTGTATCCTGCTGCGCCCACGCCGCAGCTGTACTTGTCCCGATTACATTACTCTCGAAGGCGATGGAGCTTGTAGAGTATGTACGAGTCAAGAACGAGGATACCCTCGAGGGTCGAGTCGTTGGAGCCTCGCCACAAGGTTAATCTTAAGTCGATTTCATGGCCGCTGGCTACTTGACACTGGCGCGAAAGTGTCTTAGTAGATAGTTATGTTAATTTTAATATAGAAAACTATAAGAGTTATTGGTTTGTCTACAAAACCTTAAAGAGAGAAGCAAATAACAATTAATTTCTTCAAAGGATATAAATAAACAGTCGTCTGTCAAAAATTATTTATCCCTTCTGCGAGTCTATTGTTACAGTTCACTCGTCTTTTATTTATTTCTGATTCAATGGAATATTTGGATCAATATTCGTGATAAAGGTTCGACAAAGCTAGGCAAAGTCGTTGGTAGGAAAATGTCAAGATAAAAATCCGAATGGAAAAAAGGTCCGACATTTCCAAATTGAACTTGTAAATAGCGGCTAGATAAGTGCTTCAGAAACGAATTTTCTTATCGTTTTTCAACCGTATTTTAGTTTCCTTAAAGAGGAAGATAATGATGTTTATTGAGACGTTCAAATCATATAAAAATATATCACTGAGTAATCTCGGACAAATTACCTACCCTATATCTACTAAGCTATTGACTGGTACTATGCAAATAATAAACATGCGTAAAGATAAATAAACAGGTACCTATAAGACATTCAACACTCAATAAACATACTCACGATCATTACTACAGCTTCATAGGTAAGAAACTGGGGCCTTAGCCTCAAAAAAAACCACAATCAATCAATCAAACGATCGTTTATTGCGTTTCATGTTGTTAACAATGCCGTACGGTATTAAAAATGAAATACAGCTCAGAATATGAACCCTCCTACAACATAGCAAGAATTTAAAAAAAAAATAAGTGATCTTTGTTAGACTCATTCTATATTTTCAAACGTTTAGTGAGTCTACATACTTTTTATATTTCTGGAACCATTCCTCCAGACTGCCTTCGATCTTCGAGTCCATGACGCGTGGTTTGAATCCTTCCGGAGGTTGGTCGGGTATACCCACCTTACTCAGCTCTAACCTGAACGATTCTATCTTCGCTTGTACAGCGCACTGGATGAAGCCAATAATGCTGCTCCCTGCGGCTGCGCACTCGTTCCCTGCTGACCATTCTTTCTCCAGACCTATTTAGAAAAATTAGGGGTACATTAGTGGACGTACATGTTTAACAATCACGTTCCTGCTTCGATGCCGTGTTTTTGTATTGTCAACGTTTTGATAACTCATATGTCATTTACAATAATAGCGACATAAACGATTCTAAAACACGTCAAACGCGATATCGTTATAACGCAGTAGAATAGAGGCCCTGGACTTAATTCATGCATGAGGCGGGGTATTACAGGTAATTTTGAGTTAATAAAATAGAAGGTCTATTTGGGTTACCTACGTTTCATCAAAAACTTTTGGCAAACTGATTCATTTCCCAACAAATCATTTGTCCAAATAGATTTTTCCGAAACTGTAAACATTCCAGGACCATTGTGTAGAACCCTGGTTGGGTTAGGTTAGTTTTATAAAAAATCCTTTATTACAAGGGAAACGTTAACTCAAAATTACCTGTAACACCCCGCCTCATGCATGAATTAAGTCCAGGGCCTCTATTCTACTGCGTTATAACGATATCGCGTTTGACGTGTTTTAGAATCGTTTATGTCGCTATTATTGTAAATGACATATGAGTTATCAAAACGTTGACAATACAAAAACACGGCAAAGACGATATCGTTATTATCGTGTAGAATCCCAGCCCAGGGCCTCTATTCAGGTGCGTTAAAACGATATCGTGTTTGACACGTTTAAGAATCGTTTATGCCACAGTCGCCATTATGGTAAATGACATAAGAGTTATCAAAACGTTGACAATACGAAAACAGGTCAAAAACGATATCGTTATAACACAATTGAATAGACAAAGCAGGGCTTTGTGGGAATAGAGAAGAAAGAATTGAAGAATTTGGCAATAGAGATTAGATTAGGTTAGATTGCTTTTTGCTCAAACTAATGGTTCAGTATAAATTGCACGGCATCTCAAATTATCATAAATTACATTAAGGTCGTCAAAGATCGATGTAAAAAAAGATAACAGTTTGTTCAGATGGCTAATTTATGAATAAAGTTATTAAATGTAGAACACAAAAAGTGATGTCATGTTAATAACAAAACAATTAATTTATTATAGTCAACAGCAAAAGTAGATGATCATTTTAGTACCGTGTCACTGTCACTACTTTGCCACATCCATGATAAAGTACTAAAATGGGTTCTCTGCCTTTTCGCCGATAAATCTTTGATAAATTCATCATTCTGCAACTTATTCATTTGCCAATGTGCTTTTTTTCTGTAACTATAAATATTTCAGGATTTTTATAACACTAAACTAACCTAACCTTCTACACGATTGTCCTAAAATAAATCCAGAATTATTTACAGTTTTGGAAAAAAAACAGGCTTTCAAATGAAATGAATCATTTGGTTATGAAATGATAGGATCCTACTAAAATAATCATCTACTTTTGCTGTTGACGTACTTGGTTTCTACGATTCAATGTTTTGCACCAATTTAGTGGTGGTAGGACCCTGTGCAGGGTCCGTCCGGATCGCTACCACCAACTTATCCATTAACCACCGGCCCAGCAACAGTGTTCGCATTGTTGTGTTCTGGTGTGGGGATAAGACAACCGGTGAAATTACTAGCATACAGGCATTCCATCTTAGTCCTCGGGGTCGGCGACGCATTTGAGGTCTTAGGATTATAGTCTTGAGGATTCAAATGTCTATGGGTCTCATTTCCACTTACCATCAGGTGGCCTGAGTACTTCTGTGCCTTCACCTTAACATAAAAAAAAATGTACTCTTATCATAAATAACTAAATCAAAAAATAATAATTAACGGCCTGATTCTCGTTTGTATACTCGTAGAAAATTACTAGTGACTAATTTCGAAGTTCACACAAATACATTATTTAAAAGTGTACCTAGTCCTAATTCATTCCATCAAACATTGACTAAACCATATCGCTAAATATTTCGCCAATATATCTTACGACGTAGATAGCAAAGTCAGCTGTATCGTAAAAAAACAATTTGGTTTATTAAAATGGTGGAATAAGGCACAGCCTAATAATGCCACCGCAAAACAGGGGTCAGGGCCTCTATCCAACTACGTTCAAACGATATTGCGTTCAACGTGTTTTAGTATTGTTGAAGACTATGGTGTCATGAACTTCGGATGATGACTTGCTTTTTGTATGATTAGTGATGTATAGAAGAAGAACAAACGTTGAATGTAATATTTACATTAGGTATAAATAATTACTGGATGCGACCCAAACTGTGTCAATGTGCATGTGTGTCTATGTGTCTGTGGGTGTCTATGTGTGTGTGTGTGTGTTGTCTATGTGTCAAATATGTTTTAAGGTAATGATTCTATAAAATTGTATGTATGCTCGCGCTTTCTGCGAACGACGAAGAGTCAGGGGGGTGGGGCAATCCCTTAGATTAAAAGCTCTACTTCCTGCGGCGGCACCTCACCTGCTGTGGCCTGGTACTCGTCAGCTGTTGTTCTCGACAATTGTTTTTGACTCAAACGTCATTACTGCCGAGTAAATAAGAGTTATTATAACGTTGAAAATACGCAATCACGTCAGACGCAATGTCGTATTGCCACAGTAGAATATTTAATGTTCGTTTTAGTCGGGCTTAAACCAAATGCTTTCTACATGCTGTCTTATGGTCAACATGACATGCAGGTTTTATAAATTTACTTTAATGACGGTCGAGTTAAAATCAATAATATACGTGGAGATAATAGAATAAAGCCCGAAGGATATGCTTATAATTATAAGTAATACATACATACATAATTACATACATAACATCACGCCTTCATTCCCAGAGTGGGGTATGCAGAGCTACAGAAATACCAACAAAACTAAAAAGACTTTTATATAATTCGATATCCACATTTTGCACAATCAGGCCAAGAAGTTTACTAGTGTATTAGTGACAGGTTGCAAGCCCATCGCCTAACAGTACCACAAGCCCTTATTCCCTAATTATAAGTAATATGTATTATCCAAAAAAAGGCATGTTAAAAACATGGTTAACTACGAGTATTCTTACATAAATGTGACATAATGATATGATTGAGGTGTATAGGTAATCTTTTTTTAATAACTAGTATTATAAGAGTGAGTTTAAAGTATTATTTACAACATTGCATGCCTAAGATAAGTAGAACATAAGCAAATCCCACACTAACAACTGTCCGAATACCTACTGTAATACACTTGCAATACACGTCTTTGTCTTTAGTGCAAACCTCCATTTTCCAACGGTTTTATATGCTAAATTTTCATTAGTTAGAAAGCTTTTTTCTGAAACAGTTTAACTTCGTAGGTTTGTTCTAGAACAAACAAAATCAAATGAAACAGTTGGGAAAGGAAACTTTATACTTGCGATAGATTACCTAAAGCCTCGCTGTCAATCCTATTATTCAGATGATTGGATGTCTAATATCTATTTCACGAGCAGAAACAACTTATAACGAGGCGGGCCACCGCATCGCTTGTTAATCCTAAATTTCAGCCGTGGCGCAACTTAAAACGTTTACTAGTTGACAAAGCTGTTGAATTCGCGTTTTAATGGTATTGTAAAATTTCAAACGAAGAAAACGTCCCTTACTTTGATGAAAATATATTTAGAGTTCATTCTGAAACTGTAGTCCAATATTTATACAGGACTAAGGAAGGTACAAACTCAATAATGGTACATTTTAGACAAGACCCAATCCTGTGAATTCTAGCGTGAGAAACTAGGTACATAGAGTAAATTGGATCCACTTAAACTAAATCTTTTACTGATGTATTCGACTAAACTTTTGTTGTTTAGACACTTAGTTACTACTTGGCTGTCGGGTAAAAATACTCGGAGCTCGATTGAATTACTATAGTGGAGCGAACCAACCTAAAATGATGAAAAATATATCCAAGTGGGTACGTTACTCAAAGTGATTTGTGTATGCAGAACTGTAATGTAACACTGGCAACTTTGAGGTCATGGATTATATTGTATCGCTTAATTTATTGCAATTGAGCCCCCAAATGTTCGACGACAATAGCCAATCATAAAATCACCGAGAGGATATTGGTCATTTGAGTTATTAGCCGAAAGCACCAAATAACCAAGCTTCCATTACATTTTAAATACCACTCGATTTAGATACAAGATGAAATAGAAGTTCCAAGAATCGTAAAGAGCTTATCAATACCAGTAACATACATAAATAACATCACGCCTTCATTCCCAGAGTGGGGTAGGCAGAGCTACAGAAATACCAACAATTCTAAAAACACTTGTTTATAATTCTGTAACCACATTTTACACACACCGGCTAAGAAATTTACTAGTGTATGAGTGGCAGGTTGCAAGCCCATCGCCTAACAGTACTACAAACTCTTATTCCCTCAGTCGCCTCTTACGACATCCACGGGAAGACATTGAGTGGCACTATTGTAACCCGGCATCCACCCGGTTACCAGTTATGTTTATGTATTAGCCATATATAGAACTCGTGAAACACCAACCAGTTTTATTAGAGTCCGAAGTCAAGACATTATCGAGGAATATTTCTTCGGCTTCCACTATAATAGGATATTCCTGTTCACTCGCTACTTCTGAAACCAGCGATGCGATCTTGAATTACGTCCAAACTATTAGCACCTGCACGTTGAAACGTAGAAATGGCAAATACATTTAATAACAATACTTTTAACATTAACATTTTTGAACTCGCGCACCGGGGACGAGTGTACCTATGTAATAACACTGAATTATTTAAACTCGCTACTCGTTGCGCTGGTGGTGGCATCTGTTCAAATAAAAAAACTAATTTATGTTGTATTGTTAAAGTTTCAGCAATTCTAACATATTTTTTATAGAGACAAATTGTCTCTTGATTGTTTTGTACCTTCTGCCGTGTTCCTTTACATGAAAGTTAAAAGAATAATACCAAAACATACACATGATATCATAATTACCACAATTTAAAATATAATACAACACTTATACGTCAAAAGTAATATTAAGAATAGAAATAAGCTAAACTGTACGATCATAAAATTCATAAATAAACTTGATTAATAAACAACGAAAATTTATAAACATGCATATTTACAACAGGTAAAATACCAATACCATAGAACTGTGCCACAGTGGCGTTTAAATTTAAGAATTGTCAAACAAAATATCACTGCGACACAGTTCTTTGTTTGGTCAGGCAGGATTCCATGTAGCCGATTGTACTTAACATAAAACTTATACAGCCATTAAGAAATGCTTTTAAGGCATTGAAAAGTTGGAATGACGTATTCTTTGTTCCAAGATGTTTCAGGGAGGATCATAACGGAATACTTACACCAAGTGCAATAAATAAGATAACTTTCTCTGAAAAGATTTGTGGAGAAGAGGAAACATTTTTCTAAAGTAACGACTATACCTATGAATGTAGGTCAGATGGTTTGAGCAGAAGGCTCAAGCCTGAAAAATGTGTTTTCTTAAAATGTATTTTTCTCAAAATGACGGTTTTCCATAATGTCAGCACGTCTTTTGCATAACGTCAGCTTCTCAAAATGTCAGCTTCTTATAATGCCTGTCTTCAAAACTGACAGTTTTCATATAATGTTCGCTTTTCAGAAAGTGTTTATTCTCAAAATGTCTGCAAACTGAAAATATCTGCCTTCTTACAATTTCTGGATTCCAGAAAATTCTTATTCCCAAAATGTCTGCAATGATGAACGCCACATTTACAATCTTTTCCTTTTGGTTTTTCAACAACAGGAAAGGGGCCATTTAAATAATAATTATCATAACAATATTAATAATACTGCACAGTTATTATAGATAAGTATTTATCAAAGAGTAAAGATGCCACGAAATTAACCCTTTCAATTTAGAACAATGATTTGAAATAAAGCAGACATTATAGGAAATCAAACATACGAGTAATAAGACGATAACCTATATACAAAAGTGAACATATCGGAAAAGCAAAACTTATGGTGATGCTAATATTATAGGAATGTAAACATTATGAATAGACGGCTTTCTGAGACTGTACACATTTTAAATACCAGTTATTTTGAGAAAGCTGACAAAATAGAAGTGCTAACATTGTGAGAACGCAGACGTTTTGACAATTGTACATTTTAGGAAAACGCATATTTCAGGCCTGAGCCGAGCAGAAAGCCAGGCCAGCGACACAAGTTATAGAAGACAAAACATAGTCACAGATTAGATGATAATTATGTTAATCTTTGACACGGTGACGTTCGACGCGTTGGCCTAGTTGGTAGTGACCCTGACCGGATTTGATTCCCGGTAGGGATAATTATTTGTGTGATGAGCGCGAGTATTAATTTCTGTCTCCCAATTTTGTGTGTATTTTTAGGTACATATTTATTACTCTACATAAGTATCTATATCATTATACCCATAGTACAAGCCCAGAGCTTAGCTTGGGATTAAGTACGTTGATGTGACAGCGTCCCCAGGATATTTATTTATTTAAGGGATCCTCGTTCGTTGACTAACGTTTGATATTCGACAACACGAACTTTGGCGTTTGATCTGATCTGTTACATAATACGGTAGAGTTTCATCAATCGCTTCGCGATATTTGCCACGAGAGGTCCATTATTTTCATAAAGGTTATTTTTTAAAGTTTCTCATAAAAATATTATATCTCGTGTTTAAAATATCGATTAAACCAATTGTGCTTCTACCGTCGCCATTATTGTGTCGTAATGAAACGAAAATGTAAAGATTGAAAATACTATTTCGTTATAACGTACATTTAACAATAGCAAAGATTGGGGGGACCTCCTACCATAGTAAACGGGAGCCTTTCGTTTAGTTAAAAAGTTTTTGCCAAACTGATTAATTTCCCAAACATATCATTTGATTTAACTGGTTTTTATCCGAAACTAAATAGTTCAGGATTTTTTCCACGACCGTCGTGTAGAACCCTATAGGTAAGGTAGATTAGTTTTATAAAAATTCTGAAATACAGATTCGGAAAATAAGCCGTTTGATCAAATGATATGTTTGGGAAATGATCCAGTTTGGCAAAAACCTTTTTGACGAAACGAAGGTAACCCTTACTTTACGAAAACCAGTTGATTTCAGCCCGTGTTCATTAAAATATTGATCCTCTTAAGACCATTTTGATGTCTGGAACACTTGATCCCGCTGTTGATGGTAAATCTTTATAAGGATAATAAATTACTTTGTATTTCGGGCTTGCCTTGACAGCACCAAATTAACTCGCCCGTCCTTCATCCGAGTAAAACGCAAAAGTTGGATGGCAGAGGGTGGATTATCGCTCAGTCCACCTGCCAGGCTCATTGATTAGCATATAGAATGGGCTCCATATCGGTATCTTGGCCCTTGAGGTGAGAGGTAACGAGGCAAATGTCTCATGGATTTTGGTAAATGTCGAGTAAAAGATCAACACAGGACCCTGTTGTGTGTAAACTAAATTATTCCACGGGTTGCAGGTGAAACTGACCCTTACTATTAAAATATGTACATGAAGACTTGACTATCTTCTGCGTTTAGATGTATAAGGGTAGTGGTCGCAGAAGGGTAAAACTGCCCAGAAATAGAAGCTCTACGAAACGGGTTTACGGCGACTGTGTGACCAAAAGCTAATAATTTTATTGAACTAATTATAGGGTATAGTAATTAATCGAATCGTTTAGCTTAGCCTTTTCGTTTTCGCCGGCATGCCAGCGGCATTTTGGAGCCTGTATGAAAGTCATCGAACCGAGGAAAAAGATGTAGAAGAATCTCTGAATGACTAATCACTTATCAAAGTAACAGTTTACATGGTTTTGTCCTGGATATAAAATCAAAACTAGAATCCGGAACGTGATATTCATTATTTATACGCGGGCGACCGTTCCACAGAACCCGGAACGGGTGGCTTGCTCTATGTAAGTCATGTTGTTCAAACAAGTAATAGGAAACAAAAGAATTGCATAACGCTCACAAAACTTAATCAATCTTCTCGTAAATTGAAATGATGTTTAAGCAAGTAAGAAAGAAAAAGATATTTGTAAATTCTAAGTAATTTTTTTATTACTTACTCCAAATTCGGAGAAATGTTTTTTGTTTTACGTAAGATAGATAAGATAGATATCGCGACTTGCTTTTCGTTATAAGGACGCTTCACTTTTTTTTGGGATACAATATTTACTATTCACATCTTTGGAACTACAATCGCCCACACAGCTGAGTGACCAATGAACATAAACAGAGAGAAACTGTCTTGGTCGTGCACATGAGATTCTTATATAACATCTATATTCATCTCTTTCTACATTTTCTCACTTCCGTCTTTAATGGGCAGTTAATTGTGTGGCTGGTACTATTTGAACAAAAAATACCCAAAGGCGGAATAGGAAGGAGTGATCATGCTTCGCCAACATACTGTCCAGCAGTTTGGCAAAATTTTAGTAAGATTTACTTTTTCTGTAACATTTAAATACATGAAAAAAAGCAGTGGGTTGCCGCGTCGTACAATTTCATTGACTGACTATATAATACTCGTATACATAAAATGAAGTGTTGGTTGATTAATAAAATCCAAAGTGATTCATTGGGTCTTTCGTAATATGATTGTGTCAGTGTATATGTAGAGAATCTGACTGATTGTGAGCCACTTGGTTCATCTTTTGGCCAACTATCGATGAATCGTCATTTCCGTGAAACTTCGCTACTTCACGACGTGACGATAGGATATTTTGCCCAGAACCAAGGAAACTATTGAAAGGTCTCAGGACAAGATTATACTAATTGAACTAGCCCGAAACTAACTTTTGTCTACCGTGCCTACTGTGGCAAGTGTCCCAAAATTATGGGAATAAATAACCTAAAATGAATATCAGTGCTGCCGAGCCGGCGCCCTTTCAAACCTATGCCGTGACTTTTGAATCACGCATCTTAATTTTAGTTGTAGTTATAATAATAGTTTTAAGCTTTAATTTTTTTTATTCCTCTTTTTAGTTTATAATAATTATGTACGTGTTTCACTTTGTCATGGCGTAATTTATGAATAAAGTTTTTTATCTATCTAAGTATCTATCTAAAATTCACCTTAAATGCCATTCTTAGAAAACATATGAATGGCGAAAATTCCCCGACTTATAAAGTAGGTAAGTAGGTCATGTATAGTTTTGATGACTTCCTTCCCTGATTGATCAATACCATTTAATCTTCTCCCACATGTTGGCGCAGAGCCAAGAAGCCGCCGGCAATTGCCATCGGCTCGGTCGCCCACGCTGCACCTCCAAATTTTGATTTAGGTATTCATTTAAGAGGTTTGATGCCTTGAGGTTTGATAGTATTTTGGAATAATATATTTTTATTTTCTTATTACAACTAATGCAATATCAACGGGAATAATCCTGTAGTATAGGGTTGTGCACGGGCAGGTCGTTAAACCGGTGAAATTACTTGCAAAACTAGCATGGGGGATTCCTCCATGGTCTTCAGGGTTGGCACTGTAAGATTGTATACATTTTATTATGTCCGTGGGCTTAAGCCAACCAATTATCAAGTGACCTAAGAGCTCCTGCACCATCTCTGCGCCGGGAAAAATACACTTGTTTAATTCTATCATGATTCATGACTCAGTTCATAACATTTTTATCGTTCTCTCACTGAAGAATTCAGCCGCAAATACAAACTTTTCCTATTACTATTTTTTTTAATCACTAGATTGTTTACGGATCAACAAGTTAGTTATTTACTTATTGGCAAAACTTGGCCTATCTTCAATGTTTAAAACTTACCGAAACGCGCTTATTATATGTCTAGATACACATTTAGATCATATTTCTCACGTATTTTAGCGTCATACGTGTTGAGCTATGACGTCGAACAAATACAGTGAATTAGGTTAATAGGCTAAGGTTAACTTTTGGTGAGTAACAACAACAATACAATAAACAGGACGAAAGTGTAGGAAATACAATCTCGAGTTTAGTCAAATACTTCCGCAAATGTCTTGCCAGAGAGTGGCCTGGAAGTAGTTGTTACAGTAGCATATTAACACGGATAAGGAGCTTTTCATGTTCCGCCCCGGAACGAATATGGGCGTCCCGGGCATTCTTCGACTTATTAAATTCTTGTAATACATGAACGGTGGAACAGAATTTCAGCGCGTAGTTTCCCGAGCACGATCTTTTTCCTTGTATCGAGTAAGTACGTTAACAATCTTCGAAAAATTGTTTATGGCGAATGCAACCAGCGCCGCGTGTTCGCATTTGGGAACAAAAACTTGCTAGCACGATGACATTGACGTTGACTATATCGTTACCGAATAGTAACGGTGATATGAAAAAATATACGCTTTGGAGCATAATGTACAATACGTAAAATGTACACAACGCATATTGCAAACCGCGTAAAATGTACAAAACCAAAAAGTATATTATTTTAGTCAAAATGTTGACTCGATAGAATTCATTACGGCTAAATTGTCAATTTGTCTGATAGTTTACAGGGCCTCTATTCAACTGCGTTATAACGATATCGTTTTTGACCTGTTTCCGTATTGTCAACGTTTTGATAACTCTTATGGCATTTACAATAATGGCGACTGTGACATAAACGATTTGTAAACGTGTCAAACACGATATCGTTTTAACGCACCTGAATAGAGGCCCTGGACAAAATACTCTGTGGCCAAAATGTACAAAACGCGATTAACTAGATGGGCTCTACCCGAAATGTTTTCACGATAAAATTCATTATTGTTATTTATTTATTTTTAGTTGTTTATTTATTATCTATTTTACATAACGAAATAAACCTACTCTTTTCCAACCTCTACAAAAATACTACAAGCACGGCTAGCAAATGACGGCGGGCGAGTTACGTCGCGCGCGAGATAGACTACCCGTCATTTACTAATTAGAACGGTCAGAAAAAGACAAGTAGTCTATCTCGCGGGCGACATAGCTCGCGCGCCGTAATATGCTAGCCGTGCTGAGCCCCTAGCCAAGATGCATTCACTAACTAGCGATTCGATTCGTTTGGTTTTAAACCAATCGCGTCACTGCTAGATCACGTGACTTTTAGAATGACGTGATCTACCAGTGACGGGATTGGTTTAAAAACAAAACGAATGGAATCGCTAGTTGGCGAACGCATCTTGTCTAGCCTCTCAGGTTAGGAAAAAAAAGTTATGTAAGTAAAAACAGTTACTAAAATGACCCAGCTTGACATTAGCACATATTGTCAACGGGACTTTTTAGACACCTTGGATTCATGACGACAAAACATTATGTCATTTGTTCATTATATCATGTTTACATTTATACAGTTTTTAACTGTTGTACAACCCATTTTAACCCATTGAACATTCCGGCACTTGTACCAACATTACCTATTACCATTTTGTCGTTTTTTCTTACAAACATGTTGACATTAATATACTTTTTGCCTTTTGTACAATGTGACAAAGGGATTTTCGAAAGGGATTTATCTTTTTGTACGTTTTGCCTTTCATACAATTAGGCTCTTAAGTTTTTGTAACATTTAATTGTTTTGTTTTTGATCATTAAAACATGTTTACATATAAGTACATACTTTTTAACAGTTGTACATTTTGATCGATCATACATTTCGACATTAGGACCAAAATGACCTCCTACAATACTTTTCTAAACAAATAGAATTAATCGTGCTCGAGATACTGATAGTCCACGTAACCGAGCAAGAGCATGTCGGACCATGCTCAGTGTAGGGTTCCGAAACCATTAAGTACTACAAACATAAAAATCAACAAGTAATAACTAATTTTCTATTTAAAGTCAATTGGTGACGTCGTAATGATTTTAGTAGGAATAAACACTAATCGCCGTATCTCAAGAACCAATGATGATGATGATCTTAGTCGTGATAGTTTTCCTTTAAAATTCGTTATAAACTCTTTCTTTTAAGTTTTTTTCTGATTTTTAGTATTTGTAGTTTTGGCTGTAGGGGGGAGAACACTTGAGTCTAACAAAAATTAGCGCTTTAAAGCTTAATATTTCATAAACGGACTACTTAATCAAAAAACTGTTTTCACAAACTCATAATATTTTGAGAGACCTATCCAACGACACACCACACTATAGGGTAGACGAGAAAAAAAATTCATCCCCGCGTTACGTGTAGGGGAGGTACAGTCAACGTCATAAATATGTTTACACTTTATTACCTTGTCACTTTCATTCACTGAGACCATTTCATATATAATTATATTATGTAATTGTCTCATGAATGAAAGTGACATGGTACCTACTGAAGTGTAAACATATTTATGACGTCGACTGTACCCTTAATTTTTTTTTTACATTTTATTGTACCACTTTGTTGGCGTGACTAATACGCATATTCATGCCAAATTACAACTTTCTAGTACTAAGAGTCTCTGCGCTAGGCGGACGGTCGGACGGACATGGTGAAACTATAAGGGTTCCTAGTTTGACTACGGAACCCTAAAAGGGGGTACATTTTATTCTTACCTGAATATTTTAAATTCCATGGAGAAAAACGAGTTCTCTGCAAGTTTACCGACAAAGCCTAGTCTCGTATATAGTCAACAGCAAACGTGACGACTTGACTGACTGCCTCCAATAGAAAGGCACCTAAAATTGCGTAATGAATGCGGAAAACGCAGAAGGATCAAGTTATGATTGCCGTCAAGCTCAGCGTCGAGAGGGCGAATAATGAGAATAACGTCTCAGGTATTTTTACGCCGTGTCTTTCCCGAAAAGTATATTTATATACGGCGTTATTTAATCTTATTATGTTTGAGGTCTTCGCTTTACGACTTGAAGCAAAATTTGATATCTTAAGAGCTAACGAATTTAACCCTATTAAGTTTATTGACTGCGCACGCTATTTAAGCATTTAAACACTCATTAAGGCGTTTAAGCTTGTCCTAATAGACACCATTCAAACAGAGCCTGCGAGTACACTTTAGAGGTATAATTTAGGTACCTACAACTTACTTGTACTTGCAATTAGTCCCTACTTGCGACAGAATGTAGATTCGAGAGGTGTTATACGGAGTGTTTTACCCCGAAATTAGAAAGGGGTGTACTTAGTTCGATAATATTTTCTGTTAGTAGATAAGTAATCAATAAAATCAGGGTTATGGAAGATTATGGACATTGCACGATTGTGTCAATATAATAATAATCATCTTCATCATCTCTTCTTCATCTTTGCGGGTGGTAGGACCTTGTGCAGGGTCCGTCCGGATCGCTACCACCATCTTATCCATTAACCAACCGCCAAACAGCAGTGTTCGCATTGTTGTTTTCCGGTTTGGGGATAAGACAGCCGGTGAAATAACTAGCATAGAGGCATTCCATCTTAGTCCTCAGGGTTGGCAACGCATTTGCAGTCTCAAGATTGCAGTCTTGTGAATGCGAATGTCTATGGGTCACAGTTTCCACTTACCATCAGGTGGCCTGTGTGGTCTTTTGCCTTCTCGATGCCATAAAAACCGTAATAACGATATCGTCTTTGACGTGTTTCCGTATTGTCAACGTTTTGATAACTCTTATGTCATTTCGCCGGGCCGATTTCGCTAATTCTTTGTATGTTCGTTATCCTCAGGAGAAGGTTCTTATGAAAGAAAAAACATGTAATATCCACCGGGAATCATAAACAATTCTAAAACACGTCAAACGCGATATCGTTATAACGCAGTAGAATAGAGGCCCTGTGCGCCTAACATGCAAATGAAACAGCTGGCAAAGGTTTTTAGTGTTTCAGATAGGTAACCGTATACATAACCTAATTATTAAAAGACAGAATGAAAGAAAGAAGGATTAAACATTTATTCACAAAAGTAAACACTAAGATATAAGAAACACAACATTTAAATATCCGGGCAAGAGGCGTGTCGCACTTTTTTGTCAGTGCAGAGTTAATTCTGACGCCGTTACTAAGTAGGTACAAACACAAAGAGCCATCTCGAAAAACCGGCTTTTGCTGTTTTTGATGTTGTTTTAGTAGCCATAAACACTTTATTCGCTTGTTTCTCAAAAACCAATCACATAATACACGGTAAAAATGAATATATGTAGGTATGAATACAAAATTTAAATACTGAAACTTTGATTGTCTCTGAGAAAAAATGAGTGTGACATACAGACAGACATAAAAATATAAGAGTTCCAAGTTTGACTTTGGAACCCTAAAAAGAGGAAAAAACAGATAACAGACACAGTGACATTGGTAATTTTAATTCCGCAGTAACCCTAACTATCTAACATGTAGCATATTCTAAATACATCGGTAAGGTTACGTTGTTTTTATAAAAATCCAGAAGAAATAACGGTTACTAATATCAAAATTACCTTAAATACAGTTTGACTAAAAGTATAGATGTTCCTAACTTCTTCTTCCTCCTTCTATGTAAGATAAGATAAGAGTGGATTGTTGCAGATGCCGCTCCCTGCGCACCCCGGGCAACATCCTGGTGGCCAACCTGGCCCTCAGCGACTTCTTCATGCTGGCCAAGACGCCGGTCTTCATCTTCAACTCCTTCAACCTGGGACCGGCTTTAGGCAAAACTGGTGAGGCCCCGTTAACCAAAGACATTGTAGTTCTATTCACTTGTGTTTCTTTGGCACGCGCAGCAGCCTAAACAGCTTGATGAATTATAATATAATATGAGCTTAGATATCGTTAGATTCGACACAGGCAATATTTTAATCAAAGTAATGAGAGAGAGGGGCTTCTTATACGGATATCGATATTTTTTTAAAGTTTTAACATCGTATAGATGAAATTTATGAAATTTATCATTCACCGCCTTTATCAACAAAACGACTAAGCTTAAAATTTTACCTGTAGATTACAGGCAACCTTCTTAAGAACTTAAGAAGTAAGACTTCTTAAGTCTTACTTCGAAGGTACTTAAAGTCACATAGGAAATTTCTAAAAACACACGAACCCTCGCCGCTCGAGTTTAACTCGCATTTGTCCGGTTTATATTATTCAGACTGCACGACGTAATCGTCATTAACTGACTGTGAGTGCAGTATTACAAGTTACAAGTTCTTATTAAACGGGCCCTTGGGGTCCCTTTTCAAATTATGACTTTTACCGGTCTTTTTATTCAACCCAGACTCAAGAAGAATAGAGGGGATAGGGCCAGTTATGTTATGACATGGCTATGCAGATCATTTTACGGCGAGCGTAAAGGATATACCTATACATATATAACTGTCAAAACTCTGTCCTTTATGCCATGTTAAATGTTGTCCCATAAAGCCAGGCGCGCAGTCGCAGACGCAGTCACGCTGCGCAATATCTGCGTAAGCGAACTCAATAGCCCGCAGCACCTGGCCACGTTGCAATTCAGAACTGCACGCAAGGTCACGAGGACCAAAAACCTTTTTGCTCTTCCTAAAACTAGGACCAATGCTGGAAAGCGAGCTCCTTTGTATAGGCTTTGTAACCACCACAATAAAGTGTTAAGTGATGTTGATATGTTCTCCTGCTCCCGTACTCGGTTTAGAGCCGCTGTCACTCTTATATATAAAAAGAAAAGTTAATAAATATATGCATGTACATTTCGTTAATTTTTTTATTTTATTATGCTTTGATTTTTTTTAGTATATTTTTTTTGATTTTGTTTAATTTGGAAACTAACGAAACCCTGTAGGTAATGTCGCATGTTGCTTACTATGTTAAGTATTTTTTTGTTCTTAGTCAGATATGTTTAAGGAAACAACTGTATTTAAACTACTTTGTAAATTAGTTCATAAGTAATGCATTGTTTGTTTCTGTTTTATCTCCAATAAAGTAAATAAATAAGTAAATAAATAAATAAATAAATAATAACCCCTGAGGGCTAAATTTCTAGACGGTAAAACTTTATTGTTTTTGACGTGTTTCCGTATTGTGAGCGATGGTTTTTGACGTGTTTCCGTATTGTGAGCGATGTAACCGCTCTTATTTACTTGACAGTAATGGCGACCGAGTTGAAAACAATACGGCAACACGACGAAGACTATGATTTAACCGAGTTAAATATAGGCCCTGTTTTGTATTTTAAGTCTTTGTCTTTGTGATCCGGCGGTAGTGCTTACGAGTATCTAGGATTCCCGAAAATTTGTTGGATGTATCATGATTTGAAATCATCTGAAAAGTGGATAAATCACATTTGGCGCAAGACAACATGCATTCTGCTAACGTTGTCGTTATGCCTGACGGTCGCGTCGAGCGCTTATGTTCACTCCATTCATTTTAAAAGTTTAGGAAAATCGGTTACGTTAGCTTTAAGCGTCTTATCTAGGGCGAATCCACGCTCTTTTTTGAATGACCAAAGTTATTCGAATACGAGTAATATTCTAAACGGAATTCTCAAGTTGGCTTGATTGGGTATATTAAGTTTCGCAAGACCGCCCGACCAAAATCAATTATGTATTGGTCCTATTAAGTTTCATCTATTATTTGTGTTTACCTTTATCTTACGTAGCGGATTAAGTAGTATTAACATTATCTTAAGAATAATTATTGTTATAAATTAGTCTCATTGGTGCCATTAATCTACGACTGATATACATATACACCGTATACCGTAGGTATACCACCGCTGACAGGCACCAATAAAGGACACTTAACTCTAACTCAAAGAAAATACGGCCACAAATTGATTGTTGCTAAAGAAATACTAATCCTTATCTTCTGTATAATAAGAACCAAGTGTCCATCATAGGTCCTTGTCCATTACTGGTTCCGATACTAGTTAAAAAATAATTGCTTAACACTAAGGCGTAAGGGCCATTTTAGCTACCTTAAAAGTATACGGAATGCAAACGCAAAAGCAACGCTACGGAACAAAGAAAAGCTCTTTCCACTAATGTACCGATATTCATTTTCAATTTTATTTCTCCGTTACCCTCCTTCCCTTAAGCACTCTTCGTGTGATGCTGATATAACAGCTGTCAATCAAATTGGTGACAATCGATAAATAATTATTGGACTTATAAAAGATAATGATATGGCTAAATTCGATTGTCAGTAGCTTGTTATATTATTTATAAATTCTAGTAAACAATAAATAATGAACACACTTTCTAAAAAAAAAGATAAACAGCCCTTTCCTATCTTAACAAGAGCAAAAGCTAAACAGGATAAATATTAAAGACGGATGTATAAAAAATTATATTCTCAGGGTGCGTGATCTACGGGTTTGTGGGCGGACTGACGGGGACTACATCGATCGCGACGCTGGCGGCCATCGCGCTGGACCGCTACTGGGCGGTGGTGCGGCCGCTGGAGCCGCTGCGCGCGCTGACGGCGGTGCGCGCGCGCCTGCTGGCGGCCGGCGCGTGGCTCTACGCCGCCGCCTTCGCCGCCGTGCCCGCGCTCGACGTGGGCTACGGCCGCTACGTGCCCGAGGGCTACCTCACCAGCTGCAGCTTCGACTACCTCACCGACGAGCTGCCCCCGCGCTACTTCATCTTCACGTTCTTCTGCGCCGCCTGGGTGGCCCCCTTCTTCACCATCACCTTCTGCTACCTGAACATACTCCGCGTCGTCGTGTACTCCAGAAACGTCAAGATAAACAACCAAGAACAGCGACTCTCTTCCAGACACGTCAAGGAACAGGTCAAACGTAAAGCCGAAATCAAGCTAGCGGCTCTAGTCATAGCCGTGATAGCTTTGTTCTTCGTGTCGTGGACGCCCTACGCCGTGGTGGCGCTCATGGGCATATTCGGGGAGAGAGATCTAATTACGCCGATAGTTTCTATGATTCCCGCATTGTTCTGCAAGACGGCCGCCTGCATAAACCCTTTCATTTACATAATCACTCATCCGAAATTTCGTAAGGAGTTTAGGAAGTTACTGTTCAGAGATAAATCTAGGAAAATGAGCACTTATACCAGGACTATTGGATATACAGAGGCGGAGACTACGAGATGTCCCCGACCGAGCAAGGATCTTAGCGATACCGACGTGGAAGTGATCCAGCTGAAAGATATCATTCCTTATGACACGGAGGAAAATACAAATCCTTCTAATAATGTTAAGACTGTATCGTCCAGAGTAGCGGAGAGGGAAGACTCGCTGAGAAGCATAAACAGTATGAAAAGTTTCGACGAAAATGTGGTGAGCCCTCCCTCATGGTACACAAAGCCACAATTTTCAAAAAATAGTTTTCACCGGCGTTCCTCTAAAAATATAATTTCTATGAACACAGAACCCGTGATTCTATAAACTGATGGCTTACGATAAATGTGTCTCTCCTTATTTCCTGATAAATGTCACAGCGATGCGAGACAACGTCGAAGTGCTAAAGACATGCTTTTAATATCGTGCAACATGTAGAGGCAGTAGATTTAAATGTAAGTAAACGTACTGTAAAACACAAGGTATTCACATTACACTACGTTTTCCTATTGTTCGCTCTTGTACGACCTAGAGAGTAACCAGAGACAGTTCACACCACTCAGAACTATTTGAAATTAATTAACACGTTTTGGACACTAAAATGAAGACGCGGGGCTGTGGCGTTGAAACTTCGAGATTAATTGAACGTGTACGTCATTACGCGAGTGTCCCGGTTGTTAATATTATAATGGAGCACTTTCCATACATAATTTCGTTAGAAGTTAGTAAACCAAGATTGAGGATTGTGATATGATATTGTTAGACACTCTGTAAAGCAAGATTTGATTATGAATTAAGTAGCAACGTATGCATGTACACACACGGCATGTTAAGGATCCAACTGGTAAAATGTTTACCTTTCCTTGAAATTCTACAGAAGGTAAACCTTTTAAGTTAGGTAATGATTGTTGGTAAATAGCGCCTCCGGGGTATATTCTTGACGATTTTACTCCGGCTAAAAATATTTAAGGGCCTCTTACGCGTTAGTAGAGGGAAAATGGAACCACTTCAGAAGCTAAGTAAGCATCGTATCGTAAATAGGTAATCAAGAACATGGAACGAGTTCCACGTCAAAGCCCAATTCTGTTCGGTTCAATGGTTTACTTTAGCTGCCTTTATACAGAAACTGGCAAATATAAATAATATCAGAAACACAGTTTATAAATTGACGAACTGTAAATCCAAAAAAGTATTTTTATAGAAATTAATCATATACACAGGTT
Source organism: Acleris holmiana (assembly GCA_949316455.1). Taxonomy (NCBI): domain Eukaryota; kingdom Metazoa; phylum Arthropoda; class Insecta; order Lepidoptera; family Tortricidae; genus Acleris; species Acleris holmiana. The sequence goes on from OX438769.1 coordinate 21,172,907, forward strand.
TCCAGTATTTAGAGGTCCACCTGTACATTTGATCTATTTAAACAACCTAACATTGGCTTCGTAAAAATCTTACGGTTTCCGAGATAATCGCAATTTACTGACATGTCCAGTCGAAGTCATAAATATGTTTACACTTTAATACCTTGTCACTTTCATTCACTGAGACAATTTTACATATTGCAAATTTTAGCAGTTTTCTCGTAATTGGATGTTAAAGTTGCAATATTGGACTTGACGACAATCATGATCAAACTTTGAAGCACTGTAGTTTTGCTATGAATTGCTAAAAACTGACAACTCTTATGGTGTACTTAATCAGTACCAAATAGTTATTCATAAATCAATTGAGCGAAGCCCTCAAGTCAAGTTAAAAAAAACTGTAACAAGATGCAAAATGAGCAAATCCCAGTGAATTGCAATTATCTCGAAAACGATCTTGGACCTCTAAATAAATGACATCCTTACAGGGCCTTGTAATAAAGACCGAAGAAAGAAGAAGTTAATCTTTTAATAAAAATAAAATGACTGGTTTCATTACATTCTCTTCTTTTTATAGTTAGTTACTCTCTTATGTAACAAATACAGTCGTAGGTATCAATATAAATATCATTTAAATGATTGGCCCGGCTTCGTATCAATAGGTTCATTTTAAGCTTTCACTGTTTGACATAATGGCTCCTCTATCTCATGGACGACGGGCGTTAATATCTTTGGGTCTTCGACAGTTTGTAACTTCGTAAATGGCACCTAACCCCAGAAAAAACAATTAAAGGGCGGTTAATCGCGTAATCTTGGAGGCCATTTATTGGGCCGATTATGTTGACGATATGTTTCTTGTAACTCACGAAACGTTTGCAACGCCACTTAACTGTATGACGAGTCATCTTGATAAATGTCGAATATTCACCGACTGATCTGTCAAAAACTCGCGGCAACAGATAGTCCAGCAGAAATCCTATGGAAATACCTTACATTTATGTTCTGAAGAGTCGAGAAATACAGTTTACTAAGAATCACAGAAATCTCGTGGTATTGCACGTGAAGTGATGCCGGGAATCCCTCGCTCACCGCGGCGGATGTCATACAAGTTAGTTGAGAAGATGGACGAGATTGAAGTACCTTTGATTTTGCTCTTTTAGCACGATTCGCTATGAAAGGTTACCTTTAGTATACTTTTAGTACTGCTGTTTTGATAATATAGTTTAATCATTTCAACACGCCACTTAACTGTATGACGAGTCATCTTGATAAATGTCGAATATTCACCGACTGATCTGTCAAAAACTCGCGCCAACAGATAGTCCAACAGAAATCCTATGGAAAAACCTTACATTTATGTTCTGAAGAGTCGAGAAATACAGTTTACTAAGAATCACAGAAATCTCGTGGTGTTGCACATGAAGTGATGCCCGGAATCCCTCGCTCACCGCGGCGGATGTCATGCAAGTTAGTTGAGAAGATGGAAGAGATTGAAGTACCTTTGATTTTGCTCCTTTACCACGATTCGCTATGAAAGATTACCCATAGTATACTTTTAGTAACTATCTTCTCAATGGAAAGTTTGAAAATAGGATAAAGTGGTACTCGTCTTATAAAAACAGCCCAAAAAGATATCATCGCTTGTATAAATTCTAACGTTCATTTTACGAACGTTGTCAATGTAATCATTTAAATTATTAATTAACTGTCGATAATTTAATTGCATTCCTTTCCTGAATAAATGTTGTGACCAAATTTTTGCGTTATTTAGCCAAAAAAATAAAATATCCCAAATAGCCAAATGGGCTGCATCTGGCGACAGCATTCACACCTAATGTTCCAAGTCTTCTTCAAACATAGCTTTATCTACATAGTTGGTACGAGCTCATCTCTCTACGAACAGCTGACGCCAAAGAGAACTTCAAAGTTCGGGGCTGGATTACAGACATCTCAAATACTATTTCATTTTTGCCAAACTAATTAGTCTAGTTCTTGACTGAGGTAACTCATTAAGTAATTTAATATTTGATGAAATTGTTCATCGGAATATAAACGCTGAAATATTAATAAAGAAGAGCCGTAGAAGTTTTCGACTCTCTTTGTAGCGAATTAAGTTCCAAAAGTGGTAAAGGACAGTGTCGACTACACAATCAACCAAATGAGTTGAAAACCACTTTGGAATGATTATGGAATACTATAGGGACTTTTTATGATTTCACTTTTAACTTTTTGCGGCGCTTTTTCTCAACAGTAGTCTCTTGGGAAGCGCTGGTAGATTTTTGACGTGTAAAAGTGCCCGTGCGGCCTACTTACTGAATGAACAACTTTCATCTTTTTTATCTTTTACGTCGTTTTGACATAGTTCCTTGGAGGTTCAGAGATCCAATCGGTTGAGGGCTAAATGTATGCCCGAATCACACGAAAAACACCGGAAAACGCCAACCCTAGAATTCAAATTTAAAAGTCCTTAATACATATTTTAAATCAATGTCCTATGTTTATGTTAGCCTAGAACAATATCTTATTATTTAGTTTGAGACGTGATTAATTATTTTTATTCTCTGACGACACGTTGGCCTAGTTGGGAGTGACCCTGCCTCTGAAGCCCGCGGTCCTGGGTTCAAATCCCGGTAAGGACAGATATTTGTGTGATGAGCGCGAATATTTGTTCCTGAGTCTTGAATGTTTTCTATGTATTTAAGTATGTTTATCATTTTCTAGTACAAGCTTAGAGCGTAGTTTGGGACTAGATCAATTTGTGTGAGATTGTCCCCTGATATTTATTTATTTACTCTGGGTTGTGTACGTTACATATAAAATGACGTCAGGACTGCTTTAGACCTATCATATAAAAATATAACATATATGCACACGAGCTTTTAAGTATTGACCACAGGAAAGACCACTTTTATTAGGGTTCCGTAGTCAAACTAGGAACCCTTATAGTTTCGCTATATCTATCCGTCCGTCCGTCCGTCCGTCCGCAGCCTAGCGCATCAGAGACTATTAGTACTAGAAAGCTGTAATTTGGCATGATATATTAGTCTCGCTAACAAAGCGGTACGATAAAATGTGAAAAAAAAAATGTTTAATGTACCTCCCCTACACGTAAGGTGGGGATGTATTTTTTTTCTCGTCTACCCCATAGTGTGGGTTGTCGTTAGATAGGTCTTTTAAAATATTCTGGGTTTGTGAATACAATTTTTCGATTAAGGGATCCGTTTAGGAAATATTAAGCTTTAAATCGCTAATTTTTGTTAGACTCAAGTGTCCCCCCCCCTACAGCCAAAACTACAAATACTAAACTCATCTAAGACTGCACCAAATGACTTTAAATAGAAAACTCATTATTACTTCTTGTTTCTGTTTTTAGTACTTCGGCTTCGGACCCCTGCACTGAGGATGGACCGACATGCTCTTGCCCGGTTTTTTAAGAGAGTTTATGATCCTTAAACCAAAGTAGACATATATAATTTACGAGTCTGTAGGTATATAATACACATTTGAGGTTTTCCAGGGCACCGGTGCCACCAAATATTGACTAAAAGATATCGCTAATTACTTTGCTGTGACTGGAAAGCTCTTATTAACTTAACAGGCTATGGTCAAAGAAAAAACGTAGCTCGTAAACAATATGTTTAGACAAAGTGAAACAGGGGCTCAGATCAAACGGTACGTTTCTTTCTTTTGTATTTTTTTACTAAGGAGAGGGGACGAAGGTAATTACACATTTTCATTGGGATCGCCAAATATTGTATGTATAGCCATTTGATTAATAAGACCTGTATCAAATATAATAAAGATCTACGGTATGTTCAAATATTCAGTGAACTTACTGTTAACAATGTTTTTTTTTTATATTACATGCCATGTGTTATTCTCTTAACGAATTTATATGTTAAAATTCACTTCTTGCCGAACGGTTGCGATGTCCTAACAGCGAGTATTAAGCTACCTATTTGAGAATGCACGCCCCAAAATGTTGTTTGTACGCTTTAATCTCGCCGGTTAATAATGCATCAGTCGAGGTGCAAAGAGAATATTGTTGGTTAAGGATTCACGTACATAATGAAGCTTTTACAAATTAAATCGGTACAATCAATAGACAATGAGCGAATAACATCTACAAATGCAATTGAATAAATTTGAACATTGAAATGTAGAACAATAAGATAGTCGCGATGTGTATATTGTCTCACAAACTATTATTGGAATATGTAATTGAATACGTGACACTTGTAATCTCTGGTCACATTTACTTTAGTAACAGTGGGCCTAACACGCCGCCACGGGACAAGATTACATAGGTTTGGGACAATTATACGTCTATTCAATATTCCAACGTAAGAATAAAGAATTAAGTTTTAAAATAGAAATGTGTTTTGTGTGACTTGAGTCAACTTAAACCCGCGTGGCTGTCATTTTAATAATTTAATAATAATGTTTGACACTACTTCCCGTTTCAGCTATTTGACACTAGTTGCCGTGGCAGCGTGTTAGCCCAACAGGAAACAGTGTCCGTATTGTTGCTAACACGGACCAACATTTATGACCAGGAGGGCTAGCACAAGTGGTTCGCGACTTGTTTGTCGCTCGGATCTCCCTTTCGACTGAGTCTGTAACGATGGAGACGCACTGAGCGACAAGCGAGAAAATACAACTTGTGCTACCCGTGCAGGAATATATTGTAGTTAACACGTTCGCTCCGGTATCGGGTCGAATCAGACCGATAAAAGTATGGTTAATTTAGAGTTAAATATTTTGCCGTAGTGAGGGTGTTAAACTCACAAATAAATTATTTATAGAAAATTGACACGAAAAATATAAATAAATAAATTTGTCTTTTTTTATATATTTGTCTTGGCGTAACAATAGACCTTCTATTGTTACGCCAAGACAAATATATAAAAATATAAATAAATAAATTTGTCTTTTTTTATATATTTGTCTTGGCGTAACAATAGAAGGTACTTGATAGAAATCAGTCGAATAAAAATACACATGTATACATTTATCTACCAGATACCTAATAAGTAAGTACCTAGCTCTTGTAATAAATTAATAATTAATGTTGATCGTTGTGACAACATCTTTTTGTGATTCAAACATACATAGTAATAGTACATTTTGATACAAGTGCGGAAAGTATGTCATTTTACACGAGTCCCGAAGTATCTTGGCCCGAGCTGCAAGCGAGGGACAAGACTCGGGACGAGTAAAAATGACAGTTCCGCACGTGTATCAAACGACGTTTTTTAATACATTTGCGAAAAAATATCAATGAAACAATATGAATCAGTAAATAAAACTATTACAAGAGACAATTTTACTTTTAATTGACACAGACTTTATGAAATGGCAACGGTTGTGACCATTCAGCCAAATAAAATAAAAAGTTTAAAAATCAAAAAGTATAATTCTCTATAAACCAGCGGTAATGCATAAAGGTGGATTCACATTACGCCGTACTGGGCTGGGCCCGATTTCGGCATGGTGTAATGTGAATTCACCTTAATATGCAACTATCTAATCATTCGTAATACTAATTCAGATTCAGCCATCTTGATGAGAGCTGTTTTTTTTAATATTACCTAATAAATATTATTTAATTTTAATATTTTAAATTGTATTACCTATGTATAGTCTCAATGCTAAATGACGTAATCAAAAAGTGGTTGAACATGCAAACTCTTTGGTTGGATGCAAAGCTTGGAAGTTGAAACAAAATTAAATTTAAAAAAAATGGAAAACTGTAACGCACTAGTGCGGAATATCCAACTTTCCGCACGATATACAGCTACGAAAAATACCACTTTTTGAGCAACTGTGTTAAAAAAAATATTTCCTTAATTTCGAACTTTGAGGCTACTCATGATAAGAATACCTACTTCGTAGCTTGATGTTGTAGTTTATTAAATTAAGAGGATTGTAAACCAAAAAAAATATCCATACAAAACATTTCTTTCTCCTTAAACCTAGACCGATTTTTACGATTTTTGAATATGTTGTATCGTAGATATTATGAAAAAATAGGTATCTATGTTTTCATTTCAAACACGGAAACGAACAATCCTACTTTTAAATAATGACTATTACATATTCATAAATCGTGGAAACCGGTCTTGATTTAGGGGGCGAGAAACATTCACCCGGAGCTAAATTTGTATGTTTTTTTTACAGCTATTGTTATTTAAGCGTCCCTCACAATAGTCACAATCCTCTTACCGTCTGCAGCACACTGCCGTGAAAGTGAAACGGAAGCGGACCGAACTCAGATACTTAATTTAATTTGAACTTTATGTAATGTTCCGGTCTCGGAGCGCTTCCGATTTTCTTTTACTGCAGTCTGCTACAAGCGCCATGATGTGTATAAAATGACCGTACTTTGGTATCTACATATTTTTATAAAATCGCTGTATTTATTTACAGTGTAATGGTCATTTATTGTAAATTTATCGATGTCTAATAAATGTTAATTGTGTGGTAAGAACACTCTACAATGACCTAACTAAATTGATTCTATTTAAATGTTAATGGTTGTTGTTTCATTTAAATCCTTTAAACGTATAATTAGCATAAACGTAATCTACAATTGCATAGATTGAGATGTGCAGGGGGGTGATTCTCTCAACATAGTGCTGCGTCGGTCTCAAAGGTGAAGTTTTATCCGGCAAAATTAAGAAGTCCTGTCGGAGCGTACAAAACACATTTTAGCGCGTGCCTTCTGTGATCGACGCAGCGCTGTGTTGAGAGAATCACCCCCTGGTAGATATTTTTGATGTATTGGGTACGTGTATACATTAATAAATTCGACGGTTACGTATCGAGTAGTGGGGTGAATCCAGTTTTTGGTGTTTATCTGCAAGCGTTTCTTTTTTTAAGACACGGTTCAACCGAAAACATATTTTTAAACATAAACATATATAAACCCCCTGTTCAGTACTTTAACGTCCATGTAACTTTGGCACATTAGCACAAACAATTATATCTTAATTATTTCCGATCTTAACGATTTTCATACAAAATCATGCGACAAACTGCAAAAAATCTACTATCAATGGTCAAACCGTCACTTGTCATTTTTTTCAGTTAAATAAATACCGAGGCATTACATTCACTGTTTATCCATGTTATAAAACCTAAACACATAATATTTTAATGAAATCTCGTTTAGTTTGTCTTTAAACTCACAAACAAACAAAAAATTCTTGAAACTAACAGCTGACTGATCTAATTGGGCTCGGTGTGTTAAATAAATAATATCAAAAAACAACGCAACAAGCACTAGTGTTTTGTTTGCACTAAAACTGGCCAAGCCTCTTCGAGAATCAGCTCTGCATTAACCCTTTCTTGCGGACAAAACTCATTTAATAAAGCCCGCCTACAATATTAATCTATTGATTTCTCATTAAGTATGGAAGAATTTCCCTTGTGTAAAAGAAAATTTGCTGTTCAAGGCAACGCCAACGACGCCTTAGAAACGCTCGGCTTGAGGGTTTGAAATGGATTATGGATTATTACGATCTGATTATCGAGGTCCTTGTTTCTGCGACCCTAGTAGAAAGCTTGGCGACGAGAGCTCGTTTTAATCACCTAGAATTGTAAGAAAAATCGGGGTCAGAAACAAAAAGCGTCCGTTATTTTTCTTCTCAACTGCGATGTTGTCGTGTGACTAGGCTACCTTAGCAATAACAACTTCACAATAACTTTGGAATTGAAATAATAATTTTGTATTTTAATAGAGTCGCTCGTCTAAGTACAAAGTACTTATAAGTACGTACAGGTTGGGAAAAATAAACAAAAAAGAATATTAAAAAATAAGAAGGCACCTAATTTAATTATCATTGTTTTTTTAAGTCCGTATAAAAACATTTTATTTCACAACTTTAACCGCGGAGAGACGGAGAGACGGACATGGCAAAACCACATTGAAATTAAAAGAAAACTTAAATTGTGTACAAGTAAATTATTTCATTTCATTATCCCTAATAGATCCCATCTATTATTCCTACATACTAATAAATAATAGATAGTATTTAGGTAAGCCAAAGCGCCTGTAGTGTTAATAAAGACCAGTTTAAACTTTAAACTGCTGGTTTTCGACGGTAAAATTTGCCAGTTTTTTACAAACACGTCTCATCGGCGTCCTGCGTCAGCAAGTCCTCGTTACAATATTATGTGTAATTCAAACAAGATCATATTTGCAACGGATGCGAAACTAAACCGAAGCTACTGCGCTAACTCTGGAGTCAACATGCCAACTTCGTGAAATGTAATTTAATTCAGCAGGTAGTAGAGTTCTCAGATATACACTTTTGTACCTTATACCATTGAAATAAGGTACAAAAGTGTTTACATATTGAATGAACTCGACTGTACCTATACTTAGTTATGTAGTGTCAACGTTAAATTTGAAAGACTTACGGCCGCACTGAGGGTCAAGTACCTATCTAATAAATGATGGAAGTTGTTCCTTACTAGCGACGATTCTACATTATTAGATAGTTAGATAGATAGTTAGGTAAACAAGTTTAAAAATACCGAGAAAGAGCACGTCGGACCATGCTCAGCGTAGGGTTCCGAAGCCGTTAAGTACTACAAACATAAAAAGCAAGAACCAATGATGTCTACAAAGTTGTCATAGTTTTCCTTTAAAATTCGTTACATGCTCTTTTATTTAAGTTTTTTTTTTAATTTACTACTTGTAGTTTTGGCTGTAGGGGGGGGGGACTTTAAAGCTTAATATTTCATAAACGGATGACTCAATCGAATAACTGTTTTCACAAACCCATAATATTTGTGAAAAACCTATCCAACGACATGCCACACTATAGGGTAGACGAGAAAAAAAAATACATCCCTACGTTACGTGTAGGGGAGGTACCCTAGCCAAATTACAGCTTTCTAGTACTAAAACTCTGCGCTAGGCTGCGGACGGACGGACATGGCGAAACTATAAGGGTTCCTAGTTTGACTACGGAACCCTAAAAAGACAGTCAAGTGCGAGTCAGACTCGCGCACCGAGGGTTCCGGTAATGTAAAATTGTATTGAGGGACGAACTTGACTGTTTTTTTCCATGTACATCGACGCAGGTCGCGATTAGTTTACCAACCACAAATAAGTTTGCAATCGCTAATAAATGTTTTTTTTTTGTGATGGAGCAACACAACGTTTTTAGGACTTTTCCTTTACTTGTGCTGCACCTTCCTTCTTGCCAAATTTCAGGATTCTAGGTAAGGGGAAAGTATATACATTGTGATTCCGTTGAGTGTCGAAATATAAGTTTTTTGCAGCATTACCGTATCTTTTTTAGGGTTCCGTAGTCAAACGGAACCCTTATAGTTTCAGAGACTCTTAGTACTAGAAAGCTGGCATGAATACATACATATTAGTCACGCCAATAAAATAAAAAAAACTTTTAAAAAATTGTTCGTACGTGTTCCTCCCTTACACGTAACGTGGGGATATATTTTGTTTTCTCGTCTACCCCATAGTGTGGGGTGTCGTTAGATAGGTTTCAATAATGTTGCAGGTTTAAAAAAAAACTTAAATGAAAACGCATATAACGAATGTAAAAGGAAAACTATCACGAATAAGTAGACGTCACTGGTTTTTGAGATACAGGCGATTAAAGTGTTTACCTACTAAAATCATCTACGACGGCACCAAATGCCTTTAAACAGAAAATTAGTTATTTATTGTGGATTGTTATGTTTGTAGTAGTACTTAACGGCTTCGGAACCCTACACTGAGCATGGTCCGACGTGCTCTTGCCCGGTTTCTTTTACGATAAATTTAGAAGTTTGATTTTTTTCACAGCTTCAAGGGACTGTACACCTGAGTTTTAATTTCAACTCGATCGCTCTACGCGTTCCCGAGATGGTCTACATTCATAAATAAGTATTCATGGTTTATGTTGCATAAATTTTACTATCATAATTTCGTTTCGCATAGCAACCCTTGGCAGAATCATCATTTCGCATAATTACTTTTGGCATAAATATCTTTGCACACTGTTATTTGGCAACACGTTGATTAGAATAATAGTCCTACGGTAGAATAATTGTTTCGCCGAATTTTGTATGGCATAGGTACTATGTAGTTGGCATAAAGTTATAAAGTTGGAATAATCCTGAATTATCTTTGTAAGTAATGATTATTTTGCATGTCTTAAATATATCAATGAAATTGCATTTATGTGTTCGGTGTTTAATTTTTTAAACTCATTTATCCCACTGCTCCAGTTGCAATTCGGTCCTGGCTGTTATTGTAGAACTTCTAACCTACCCTTACCTATTTTACTAAATGAATGTCATGCGTTATGACAGTTATGCTAAGTATACTATTATGCTAAAGTATCATTCGGCTAAAAATGTTTCTGCGATAACTGTTATGCGAAATGTATTTCGGACAATCGATATTACGCCAGATGAAGGGAACCCCTAGAATATTATGTAAGTACCTAGATATATACCATTCAACTTTTTAAAATGTCGAGGAGTCTCATAACTAAGTTTGCCGAAGTTTTATTAGTTTAGGAAATCATTCATTCAACTCTGATTAATAACACTAAACCACCACATATCGATAGTTAATTTATTGGGTGCCACGCCATGGCTGATAATCGCTGTACCTAATTTGAGAGATAAAACATGACATATTACTTAATTAAATAGCATATTTTTCAAATATTTAACTTATTTGTAACGAAACTTAACACTTATACTTATTTTTCCCGTTTGGTTTCCGGGTTAGAAAAGTGCCACTCCATGTCTTCCCGTGGATGTCGTAAAAGGCCACTAAGGTAAAAAAGGCTAATAGTACTGCTAGGAACAAACAAACAACTAAAACAAACAAAAAATACGAACAAATTAAATATTCATTCATTCAGGCGATGGGTTTACAACGTGTCACTAATACACTAGAAAACATCTTAACCTGATGGTGCAAAATGTGGTTACATAATTATAAACAAGTCCTTTTTAGACTAGTTGGTATTTCGGTAATTTAACATGCGTCCCGTTTTCTTTAATTATTTTTTTTCATGGCAATAAGAGGTAAACGAGCCCACAAGCTACCTGCTGGTTACGTGGTATCTGAGATCTATAGACATTTGCATACACATCTTGAGGCTACAATTTCAATACGAGAATACAAAGGGTAGACGTGAAACTTTCATAAAGTTTCGTGACCTATTATGACGACTTAATTGTTTAATCACCGATTTGAAACATTGTTCAAAGTGTTTAACCCTCAGGCTTAGCAACGCCCTTGATGGTTCTATTTTATTTTAGTTAGTGGAAGACCAGCGCTGGTGCAAAGAAAAATACACAAAGTCGGTTTCTGCAATTAGGTAGGTACAATATTGAAATCTAGTAGGTATCATCTGAGATATATTATAAGATGGAGGACGGACTTTTTCTTTTAGGGTATAGGTAATTGAAGCCACTTTTATAAGCTCTCTCTTCATATTAAATTTGTATACCTACTTGAGTTGACTGCTTTTGACAATTAGATATCGTATTATTATTATTCGTCGTTTCAATTTTTTTTAGTTCATGACGATAATATAAGAGTAGTAAAGGCAAGTTCAAACTGCATTAGTAATTTAGTCGAGTAGTGAGTGTTTTAAGACGAGGACACATTTAAAAACTAGCAGTTATTAAACTATCTCGAACACTATGATCAAACGTCACACTGACGTTGTGCGTATGGCTTTCTGTCTGTTTTCTGTCAATGTCAAACACAAGTCAAAATGACATTACCAAGTAGCCTCAAAATTCGTTTATTTAGGGCTTTATTCAAAGAAAAATACATAATTCGTAATTGTTATTGTAACAAAGCGCGATATAACGTTCTATTCTTTGGTTCCGACGGAATAGCACTGAAAAGTTTGAGGAAAATAAACGAGTTTAGGTAATTGTGGGTCAACTCAAAGATTGCTGTGCTCTCTGTGTTTAAATTAATATTTAACGTATTTTGACTTTGTTTTTTTCAGGAAATCAGAGAAATTGATCAACCGCCTTGATCTAGTCACAACTAATAACTCTAAGTATAGGTCAATCACAGAAGACTATGCTCTACAAGAAAGCTTGAAAACAGTGCGATGGCCCTTGGAGACAATTCAGCACGCAGAGTACGACGTAGGGCTGATAGTTGCGTTTGGTCACCTCATCAAAGACGATGTGCTAGAGAAATTTCCACTGTAAGCAAAATTCATCCAAACTAATTCAAGGGCTACAACCAGATATGGGTAAAGACCAAAAAGTTGGCCACGCTAACTCACGCAATTAAATTTTCTATGAAACTTTTCCGTTGTGCGACTCCTATTAGCCATACAATTGTAAGGATACTTTTCATCGCACAATGGAACTTTTTCCATCTTCATTGTTTGTATGGTTAACTGCACTTAACTTTGGTCCAACTTTTTGGTCCTCACCCATATTGTATGCATTTTGAGTGTAGTTATACAATGTTTTATTGGCGTGTGAAGTCGGCATGTAAAAGTGGTATACCTCATGAATACTGCTCCTATGTCAGCAGACTTGCATAGTTTAGACCCCAATTAGACACCAAGTTTTTACTATCACTTCATACATTTTGCCTATGCATATGCCATTGTATCTGTAGCATATAAAGCTGCTGTGGCGGTCAAATGTTAAGACAGTTCTTATGCACAGAACAGTTTCAGACATAAACAGTATATAAATGATAACTAGACAGAAGCATGTGGAGCTAACCCTATGTGCTTTTGTTTAGTCCACCAGAGTAAACTCTCTTTAACTGGACAATTGACCTCACATGTGATATCCATGGACTTGTTTCTTTAATAAGTTCAGATGGTTGAAACTCAACATTGGCTAAATACACCTTGTTAAAAAGGAGTGAAAGCAAAAACGTAAGAAGAAAACCATCAACTTTTTGTGTCATTTATAATGTGACAAAGAATGAATTCATTATTAGTATTACATACTTACCTTTCAGAGGTATGGTAAATGTTCACCCAAGCTTGCTCCCGCGGTGGCGTGGGGCGGCCCCTATCATCCACACCCTGTTGCATGGAGACGAGGTCACAGGAGTCAGTCTCATGAAGATCAAACCCAACATATTTGATGTAGGTATGTATTTGTTTGTATAATATCTGTTCTTGTCATTTTGCCAAGGACCTGATTCACATGTCCTATTCAGAGATGAGCACAATCAAATACAACTATTGAAAATGTCAAGTATGAGTAATTGTGAGTACTTTTGTAAATAGTTTATTAATCATTCTTTATTCTTTATAAAAAGAGAAATTATTTGTATTTGCTAGTTGGTTATCAATAAATATAATGTTTTATATGGGTAACAGTCTACTATACAATGCATAGCCTCCTGCCTGAGTCCCCAGGTTCTTACTTGATGATATTATGCCAAATAAAAATGCACCCATTAATTCAACAAGGTTATAATGTCACTAAAATAGGTATTGGGTCTTACGAGGAGCCTGAACTGCTGAACCTCACTATGAAAGAGTTATTTGAAAATTGACTTAGAAGGATAAAGGTGAAGGACTTAAAGAATAGTTTAAAACAGGGCCCCGCCCACTCTTTCACTGATAAAACCACTGAGGTTGAAAGACTAACCTCTAAATATATGACCAAGTTATTTGTTAAACTAACCATTCACTATAAAGGAAACCTTAACAGCTAAAGCACAGATAACCCTTATAAATAGCGTTTTAAAAAGCATATTGAATGGCTTTTCTAAGTAAAAGCCTTATAAAACCCATTCAAAACCCCTTGAATGGGATAGCGGGTTTTAAAGCAAATCAAACAGCTTTTAAGTGATACGGCTTTTCTAAGTAAAACCCTTATAAAAACCCATTTGAAACCCCTTAAATGGGATAGCGGGCCGGTCCCTGGTTTAAAAGTATTGTTTGGGTGAATACAGTCAGCAGCAGAAGTAGCTACGGAACCAAAGAGCTCAAAGTAATCTGTACTAGACTCTATTGTCAAGAGAATATGTTGTATCTAGATCGTTTTGAGCGTGTTATTCTGCTTAACTACTTTTGATGGTGACTGTACACAACTATTATTTAATTTTGTTACCGTGCGTTACTTTTAAGTATAATTGCATTTTATGATTGAAAAAGCGACCTAGGGATTTTCTCGGCGCTTCTTCTCTGCAATGATGATTGACTCCAAAGCGCTGGTAGATTCATTTCCTATTAATGACGTGTAAAGATGTGGCCAATTTAGCGAAAAAAATACTAAATTTAATTTCACTTTGTCTGTTTAATGACTGCAAATATATTTCTAGGTGAAATAATCAGCCAAAAACGAGTGCCAGTACCCAAAGACATATTATTACCAGAACTGACCGATCAGCTGTCGGAAATCGGCGCGCAAATGCTTGTAGACTGCATGAGGACGCTGCCGGAGAGCCTGGCGAATGCAAAACCACAAAGCCAAGAGGGTGTTACGTATGGTAAGCATTCTAAAATGTCTTATTAAGACTGTAAGGCAAAAAAAAACGATACAAATGCGATGTTTTTCTCTCCTTAAACATTGTCCGATTTTTACGATTTTTGAAAATGTTGTAGATATTATGAAACACTAGGTCTGGGAACCGATTTTTGACTTTAGAGCGTTCGATTTCAAAACCCAGCAGTAAACAGCAAATATTCGAATGCGACAATCTTTCACGCTTTATTTTCGAATGGTACCAAATTCCATATTTTTGAGATTCTCACTCGAAACTGAGGGGATTGACTAAATAGTACTGTTAAGTTGGAACGCGTTTCATTATACGCAGTAAGTCGATGTTTTACCGGTTTTTTGTAATTCATATTTTGAATGCGAATAAATGTGTGAAACTATCAAAAGTTCAAATTGTAACAAGTTAATTAAGTAAGAAGTCCTGGTTGCGCAATATCCGGGAGTGGACCGGAATCTCAAGTGCCGCCGAACTTTTCAACCTCGCGAAAGACCGGAGGAAGTATGGGGAGCTGACTGCCAACCTTCACTAGTTGGAGAGGCACTACAAGAAGAAGAAGAATTATTATTTAAGTGCGAGTGAGATTTATTACGCTATTTTAGAAATTCTTGACTGGTTATAATTTAGGTTAAATGAAACGCTTCCTCGTCTGTGGATGTCTATGTCATTGCTAGGTTACTTTCTTTCTTTCTAGATTTAATAGTAACTGGTTAGAACATGCTATTGTTTTGTAACATAATTGCAAAACTTTATGTTGTATCCATAATAATCACACAAAACTAATTAACTTACCTTTGCGTTAATACTTAAATCACATGGTCGTTGAGCATCCGAGACAAACGGCCTTAACTTATGAATTAAATATCTGCATAGGCTTTTACTTAATCTGTAATTCTTCTTAAATTTATTTTCGCTTTCGAGAAATGGCTCGTTTTTTAATTCCGCTAGCCGAAAACGCGGCGGTTGCGCTGGCACAAATTCATCTTCTTCCTCTTCATTATTATTAAAAAAATAAATACTCCTCCAGACTTGCCATACCTATTGTAATATTTTATTTTATGTCGCTAATTTTGCTATAAGTATTATAATATTATGAATTGTTTTAGTATTAACAGGTTTGACAGATGTCAAATGATACTTTCTATTGATAGAATTCAAAACGAATGCCACGGACCACTCGTGTTCATATTTTCTATCGCTCGCAAGTCAAAAATACCATTTTATTGTTTTTGGTTACTTTCGATTGAAACTTTCGAACGCTCGAAAGTCAAAAATCGGTTCCCTGGGCTGGGATTATTCACGGTAATAACGATATCGTCTTTGACGTGTTTCCGTATTGTCAACGTTTTGATAACACTTATGTCATTTATAATAATGGCGACGACGGAGTCATAAACGATTTTAAAACACGTCAAACGCGATATTGTTATAACGCAGTAGAATAGAGGCCCTGTACGTTATCATTGCCAAGACAATATTGATTGAAAAGAAACAAATGAAAAAAAAAAAAAAATGGAATCGTACAAACCTAGTTTTTCATGAGAACTACAAAATGTAAAAAAAATCGTTAGAGGTTTAGGTGATTTACGTTATCGCCCGGAGCTAAATTTGTATGGATTCCTTTTGACAGCTACGCTGTTTAAGTATCGCTTCACAATTCACTTAATTATATTTTTCAATTTCTGTAATAGTCCAAGATGTCAAAGCGTATAGTTACAGATACTGTGTCAGCAAATATGCGGAACAACAACTCTAAATATAATTTTTAAGTTAATGAAATCGCTAACGCGTTTTACATGTGATGTCATTTTGGAAGTCGTGGCGTTTGCATCATTTTGTCACCCTTCCACGAAAAAAACGAAATAGAGTAGTGCCCTGCAGTATTACAATAATCTGGTTACATAACGTCACGATTTCTCGTGGATTTACATTTACATAAGTGAGCGACACTTCGTTCTGTATTCTCCTCGGTTGCCGGGCCGGCCTATATCCGGGGTGACTTAGGTACAAGCTTACCGATACAATGAGGGCTGCCTTTGCAATTTATCTAGACACGCGGGAGCGTGTCAAGCCAAGTTCAAGAAACAGAACTGGCGAGCCGCACCGTGTGTAATATTACACGAACCATTTGGAGCCACTTTTGACCCCCTCATAAATCAAAAACTATTTTACATAAACGTATCAAATTTGGCTCATATATTGAGACTTGCGAGATACATATGTGTTCTAAATTTCATAAGCTTATCTCAAACGGTTATTTAGATATTAATGTCCAAAATTCCTCATTTTTATCATTGACTGACCTATAGACCAAAACTCTAACCCAGTTCCAGATGACCTAGAGAGTTAAAATTTGGTATGCAGATAGGTAATTAGATGAATACAAAGGAATAAATAAAAAACTGGCAATTTTTAAATAATTAGATTCTATTATGAACGCTTAACATAAATACCTAATATTACTTAGGGTACCTACGTTATTAACTGGGATTAATTATTATTTTTATATTTAGCGCACATCAATAGTGTAAAATCATTACCTACTCATAAATAATGATAAAATAATAGGCATTTAGATTTTCGGTATATACACGACGCGCGCGCGCCGAGTGACGCCGGAGCGGCGCGGGCGGGGTGGGTGGGGCGCTGTGACAACCGAATCGAACCGTTGACGCGAACGTGGCCGAGCGAGCGGCAGCCGCGCTCATCATAAGCGCGAGCGCCGTCTTGCTGTCCGGTTGTCTCTCGATATCTGACCTATAAGGTTGCGATTTATGCTACGAAATTGCTAAGTTTTCTTAAGGAAAACTTATAATTTGTAGTAATATTATTATTACAATTTCTTTAATAAGTAGGTACGTACGTATAGTATTATGTCTACTTTTAGTTTTGAATTTGTCCTTTCAAAAGGACCCACGGCCAGGCCGGTGACACTCCGCGCTATTGCCTACTCAATGTGCGGCCTTTTATACAAGGCTAATCAGTTGAGTGTCACGAGCGCTCGTCTTGAAGCGCGCCGCCCGTACGCCGCTGCGAAAATAATTCGAGTTTTTGTTTAAATAAATGTACCTATGGCTCCTCGAAAAGCCAAAAGGTACTGTATAGCATACGGGTGCTTAAATAATGACAGGAATGGCGATCTATCATTATTTACACTTCCAAAAGATATCGAAAGGTAAGATTATTATTATTAATATTATTTTATAAATTATAACTTCGATCGAGGTAGGTAGTTACGAGTAGCTGTACTTAATTACTGACACAATGATTACAGTTTTGAATCCTCGGCACAAAAAGAGCGGAATAATATTATTTATTTTATTAACTACCTACCTCAGTTTCGCAGTTTTCGACTTATTCGCATCAAAAATCTATTACCTACCTTACTTAAAGGGCGTTCCGCATAAGTAGATCTCCCAGTAATAGTGACTACCTACTAAAGCAAGGTCAGCATATACTGGTTACCTACCTTCTTACTTGAGTAACGGAATAGGTAATAATAGTGCTCGAGTTTATAATTTTGTCGTGTTATACGAGATGCCTAGTCCAAGAGCCTGATGTAAGATTAGTTTTTAATTTGATATATAAGTACCAACGTTTAAATTAGGTTTTTCTTTCTTTCTTTTCTTTTAGTTTCTGATTTTGAACATTTTTTTTATTTGTTATCCCTGTTAGGGTATACCTACTCCCGAGGTTGACGGAAATTGAAGTCGGTTTATTTTTTGTTTAAGACTTGTAATTATTATAACAATATGTAGATGGATATTTTCGCTAAAATATGACCCTAGTGATGAGTTACCTATATAATATATAAGAAAAAGTTACGAAGGTCCGCTTTGTGACTATTTTCAATAAAATTAAAAATATATTTAACTTTTGTTAAAAAACTGTAATTTTTATTTTACCTTTTACTTAACTATAAATAAATAAATAATAAATATCAAATATATGAAAAAGGAGTTAAAAAAAATATGTAAAAAATAAACATTTGTAATTGTAATCAATCAGTCACAGTTACAAATAAATATAATGTAAATTTTATTATTAAGTATTGGAAGGACAAATTTATCTGCCATTAAAAATTGACTCTCTCCTTGTATATTTTTAAGTGTAAGAAAGAGTAAATTTATGTCTCACATAAGCTTTACTTGTCAATTGTGAAATAGGCAATAAGACTTATTAGTCTTATTAGGCTTTCCATCGCGGGTTGCAAATGTGGATTAAATGTTATTGATGAAACATAAATATTGTTATAAGATATTAATAATTATTGTTTTTAAATCAAAAATATATTAAACGTTTTTTTGAAATTTCACTAATCCGACTTTTTTTAAACGTTTTTTCATGTACTAACGATGTAATGTTAACATCTGTGGTGCATCAACACAATACAGGGGGCCTAATATGGCTGCGTTTGTCGCGTGACAACATGTGGATAAAACATCCTTCACTTTTTGACACGTGTATAAGTACGAGAGTGACGGAAGCTTTATCCATATTTTGTCTTGCAATAAATGCCACCATACTAAGCATGCAGGTATTTTGCGATTTTTGTGCTATCCCCTTTCTTATCTATCTGTATTCTATATACCTATTTCATCTTGTTATAGATAAACAAAATGTGTTAAGGTCTATATCGAAGCTATTATAGTATGTTAACAACACATATTTATTAATACAACTATTACAAAATGAACCTTCAAAGTCCTTAAAATAAATGATTGTTTATCGAAAACGTGCGTCAGCTCCTAGACTAACATTAACCTACCTATTCCAGTACGGGTAGCACAAGTTGTATTTTCTCGCTTGTCTCGCTTAGTGCGTCTCTAGTTACAAACTAGATTTATTTATTTCATTTATTTATTCAATTAGACACACTAACAGTTGCACAAACAAATACAAATATAAAAGATAGGTAGGTACAAAGAAAATAGTCCTGTTTGTGTACCAAATGCAACAGTAATAGCACAGTTAGGGATGAATAAAACTAAAACTACATAAGAAAACTACAATTAATAATAAGTTTAATGCAATTTGTTTTCTTACAACCGCCACGGAATTATTATTATTAACGTATTAATTAGTACAAGTAACTGCCAGCCCTGCGGAGTGGGCGGAGTCAGTAAAGCTCATGGCGGGCGAAATAATACATACTCTCGCGGCGCAGATTTAAGCTGCATTTTGCTTCGTTAGGGGCGCCCCCACTATCGATCGAAGAAATGTAACCAAGGTCACTTCGGGCCGTGCACTTGTTTTATTATCGTTAACGCGTTCTGTTTAGGTTTAAATTCGCATGTTTGCTGTCACGGAGTGTCGCTTCTGTACTTGTACTATTACTTATTCTGTGAAGGTAGTGAAGCGACAGGGCACTAAAGTACCTATACAGTAAGACCGCAAATATAAGTTACGTCGGCAATGTTCGTCCACGCAGAAAGGTGCTCATTAATGCCGAAGATGAACGTAAAAATCAATTCAATCAATTTTGTTACGCGTAAGGTAGAATATGAAATGACAGTTAAACTCGTGCTTTCTCGCTCATGGCGATTAGCGCTTAGCGCTCGTGCGTCTCAGCTTGTGTATGAATGACAACTGACGCGACGCTAAATAAAATGGCGGTCGACGGCGTCGCTGCAATGGCTGCCGAATATTTGAAGGATTTGCCGTCGTAGTTTTACCCGCGCAAACGTACTTACTGCCTTATAATTTGCCAAAACGTTTTCGCGCCTTCTAAAAAAATGCTTTCTGCGCAGGTAATCGTTGTAATTTATATTTGTGGTACTACTGTACCTATTTTTTTAAGGGTTCATCAATGTACTGTTATACCTATGCATGTTTTATTAACGCAATTAAAGACAGAGTTTAATGTTGACCGTAAACCTAATTAGTTAGATTTGTTAATAGTATTTTTCACAATCGTGTTATAATAGAGAGTTTTTTAGTCGAGTACCGTGTTTAGCCTAAGTAAGGTACGAGATTAAAAAGTTTGATTAATTTATGACACTATAGTGAATAATATTTTTTGTACGAGTTCATTAAAATTAATAATTTAAATCATTAATACGAGTACCTATATAAGAAAACTAAATATCATAAGTACTATATTGTCTAGTTCTACTATCCGACTTCTTTTACACAGGATAATTGCTTAGTTATTTCTTGAGGAGTTAAAGTTTATATTTTAACTTTTTAAGCTTAAGGTCTGATTTTTATTTCCACAGAAAAAACCTAAACTTCTTAGCTTTGAAAAGAAAAGTTATCACACCACTGATATCCGTAATGTGTACTGTGTCAAGCTAAAAATACTAGCCAATCACAAAGCGTAGTTTTTTTTTTATGCCCTGGATACAGCAGCAAGTTTAAGTAGATTTTTGACAGATGACGCGATGCTGCTACGTTCCAAAACGCCATACATTGGCAATTTTGTACCGCATTAATAAGTCTCCTTAAACAAGGGCACATATTATTTAAATACGAAGTTCCATTTTCAATTTTTTTCGGTTGTCTAGAGCGTAGGTATCGAAATAGTTATTTCGGTTGTTTCGGAAGTAACATAGACTATGCAACGATGAAAAGAGTGACGTTAGCGGGTTGCGTTAAGGACAAGCGGCTGACATTGCTATTTCTGCATTATGGTTACCGCAAAAACTTATTGCTTGTTTTTCAAAGGTGTTTCTCTGTTTCAGCTAAAAAGATCAGTAAAGGTATCAGCTTGGTGCGCTGGGCGGCCATGAGCGCCGCCGACGTGTACAACCTGCACCGCGCCCTGGCCGCGCGCCAGCCGCTCGAGACCAGCTTCTGCGGCCGGCGGCTCAAGCTGTTCCATGCCTTTCTACACGGCGACCACAAATGTGATCAACCCGCGGGGACACTCGAATACTGTACAAACACTAACGCAATAAAAGTCGTATGTAAAGATAGGAGATATATATATTTTAGGTCACTTAGAATAGTAGGGAAAAAAGAAATTACAGCTTTGGACTTTTATAATGGATACATAAAAAATATGCCAGCGGAGGAAAGAAAGTGTGTAGTTATTTAGAATAAAAATAAGAAGTAATTTGTTGGTTTCATTTCACAAACTTAACTGATGGTTACCAAAATGGTGAAATTGTGTTAAAATACATAATTGTATATATACAAACAATAAAGAATAGGTATATTATGACATACATTACATTAATATACTACATAGTTACAACATTACTTGAATATATTTAGTACTTTCTAACTATTACTAAGATATGTCTTGGAAGCTAATATAGTAGCAGGTTAAATCTTTTAATTAAAATTATAATTAAAATAATTTGTACTGTTATCCTATTTACTACAAATGAATAGTATAAATTTAACTTTTACTGATCTAAATATTACTAAATTATTCTTTGGTCAGTTACAGTTATATTCTAGTGTTATTAACTTCACGCCGTTTTAACCCTGTAAAAATAAAAAATATCATATTAATAAATAAGATTTTAAAAAAGGTACACGGAAGAGAAATATATATGTACTTATATAAATTAGAGAAAGTATATATATATATATATATATAACAAATAAACAGAAATAGGATTAAAACAGAATCCTCTCTAGTCAAACACTTTCGAGTGCTACTCCGTGTTTTAGAGGTTGCTTGGGCATACTGCCGACGTCTACAGACATCATCGCTGCTAAAAATGTTAAAATAGAAGCTTGGAAGTTGAAATATATATGTACCCAGTAAAGAGCCCATTCAGACTGAAAATAGATATGAAATGCCGTAATTATAAAATTATAATGTATGTACGAAGGTATGAATGTACTTACTGCCATAGGTTACCACAAGTTCTATTCTAATAAAGCGTATGACGGGCACGATGCACGATGGCACTGGTTGGAGACAATCTAAGCGAGACATAAGCCGCGCTAAAACCAGATGGTATAACGCTTGAACCATATAGGTAGCAACTTTATATTAGAATGAGATAACAAATAGTTATAGGTCGGCTTGTCTCTTCTTACACAATCTCTAATAGACGCCGTGAGTCACTAACATACTATTTGAATTAGCACGTTGTTTAGAAAATTTTACACAATACTAAGTCAATGAACGAGCCTCTTACTTTGTTTTATAATACAAACATCGTCAATTTCGAGCCTACGACGAGTATTTGTTCCTGAGTCTTGGATGTTTTCTATGTATTTAAGTATATACAGCGTGTAAATTTCATACGGGCATATATTTTATCCTGACGTAGTTAACGATCATACAAATCATGTGAGAAAGATATTTTGTTGTTAACTTTTATTATTGAGAAGCAGTTAATTTTTTAGTTTGTCTTAGGAGCAATGTACGAAGTGTGCGAGCGTCCGTCGGTCGTCAATGTATCGCCTGTATCCAAGTGCAAGGACGAAATGTGTGGAAACTAAATACCAATCTCAGGCGAGTGAACCGCCTGCGTTAATGACCGAATTTTTTGACTTTCATGGGCGAAGTAAACAAATGGCGAACCATAACAATTCGTGAGCATAACATGACTATTATGTAGATGCTTTAATTTAATTGGCGCAATGTCATACATTGCTTGCTGAATTAATTAGTAAGAAAAAAAGAAATACAACTAATGTTGCTGTTACACACGTTTTTATGTTAATTAGGGTGTATATTAACTATTGTTAAAATATATGCCCGTATGAAATTTACACACTGTATTTCTCTATATAAGTAAGTTTATCGTTGTCTAGTACCCATAGTACAAGCCTAGAGCTTAGTTTGGGACTAGGTCAATTTGTGTGAGATTGTCCTGTGATATTATTATTATTTTAGTAATCTTTGCACATGACATGCATGAACTAACCTTTGAAGATTGACCCTTATACACTAATGTCCAGTTCCTATATTCAAACTGCGGATAGATAAGGTTACTTCAGAGTCAAAACCAGCGCTGGTTGGAATGCCAGCATAACGCTGAGTTGGAACCATTTCGTGACAACTCAGGTCTTTTGTTTATGTCAGAATTTTGTTACTTTTTGTTTGTCACCAAGAAATGTATTTCTTTCTTTCTTTCAAAATTTGACAGTTGCTACGTACAAAATGTGTCAAATTTGAACTTGCAGTAACATAATCTATCCGCGGTTTGAATATAGTTACCGGCTGTAAGACGTCAAAACAAATCAGTGGGGTTCGACAATCGTTAGTGCTTATGTTTCGATTAAAAAATGTATGAAATTGACATAAGCCACCGAGATACTCACTTGGTACTATCTCGGTGGCTTACATCAATTCCATACATTACACAGGGAACGATCTCCGAAATACATTATTCTAGGTTGACAGGGTAGCGGGCAACTCCCTGATGTCAAACATGTCGGTGTGCCTGCGCACAGTGGTTGCGTTATCTGTATATGGCGGCGGTAAAAGGGTAATTCTACTTTTTAGCGCATATAATCATTGGTGAAATTAAAGGCATTTTTAGACATTTTTTTCACGTAAATTTGACTTATATTGAAACTGGAACAACTAAGTTTAATAGTTCAAAACAAAACACTTTAAAATTATTGATATTATATCAGGAAAAGTTGGTAACACAGCGGTAAATACACTCTTTCCATACAAATGGCGGGGACATGCGTGACCACTATGTTACCTACTTTAAAGTTAATTTTAACCTAGTGACTTTTTAAATGTAGTGATAATTTTAAATGTAAGCCAAGTTGTGTAACTATTTCAATATTAAATTACAAAACCGAGCACTTTAACGTTTTTATAAAAATATTATTTGAAGAGCACTTGTCAAAAAATCGACCTGCGCTTAAAAGTAGAATGACGCAAAACGTGTTATCGTCCCAAAAAAAAAACGATAACGTTAAATGGCTGAATGTTGATTACAAAGTACTATTTGTACCAATACCAATTATGTCAAAACTGACCAAAATGTTGTGTAAGTTATGGCACTATACCCGTTCATCTTTATGTACCTACAACATTCAGCCATTTAATGCATCGTTTTTTTTTGGGGAACAACTATTGTTGCCCTTAATCCTGTCAACCTAGAATAATCAATTTCGAAGATCGTCCCTAGATTTGTCGTGCCCTTCTGTAATATTAGATGGTTAATGTTTTTTTATGATAATTAATCGGTCACACAAACACAAAAAAAAACAAATGAAATGAAAAATGCGATAATGTAACGTGTAATAATGTAATAAAACTTAACACTACATTTATACAATAACAGCACGGCTAGCACATGACGGCGCGCGAGTTATGTCGCCCGCGATATAGACTACCTGTCTTTTTCTGACCGTTCTCATTGGCCAATGACGGGTAGTCTATCTCGCGCGCGACGTAACTCGCGCGCAGTCATGTCCTAGCCGTGCAGGTTCACGTAAAACGGCGTTTATTGAAAATTAGTACAACAATAAAAAATATATTTTTTTTACGTTAACCTTAAGGTGGGTTCGAATTAGAGCAGCCTCGGGTTGAGGCACGCACGGCTCACCTATTTTGCTCAAATTCATTCGCGCTCACGCGCTGTGCGCGAACAGCGGGCGAGCGGCGCGCGGCGAGCCGTGGAGTCTGGTCTTTTGACCGTGCTCAAAGGCGCCTCGGTGCGCGTGCCTCGCGTAATTTGGACGTGTATCGAAGCGCGCCGCGGGCAGAACGACAAGTTCTAACTTGTCTGTGGGTGAGGCGCGTACAAATTTGATAAAGTTGCTGAACTGTTCCACCTCCGAGGCGATTTCTTATTTTTTGTTAATAATTCGGTGAATTATGATAAACGCAGCAGCGGCTGTCATCGTGCCCGACGCCATTTTGAAATGTCGGCTCGCGTCAAGCACGCTGCCTCACCCGCGCATGTTTATGTGCAACAATTTGACCCGCGAGCAGCTCGCCGCGCAGGGCGAGCATGCCTCAGGCTGAGCCGCTCAGATTCGTACCCAGCTTTACACTACAGCGACAGTTAACAAAAACAGAAGCCTGCTAGATACCTTACCATCTTCTTAATTTCGTTTTACTAGCTTATACAGCAATGTGATTTTCTAACTATCCTTATCCTGGAAAACAAACGTGTAGACGTTACAGCTGCACTTTGGAAAAATTACAGAAATGCGAAAATGCTTTTCCTCGCCAAAGAGGTAGAGCATTCCCGCTTTCACACATCAAGGCTTCTGTTTTTTTAATGATATTAACCTTTTGACCGCTACAGTTTTTTGCGTCGACTTGACATCAGAGCGTCATTTACAGATGCATAATGTACGAAATAGAGTTCGGCGTCATAGAAGTGACACAAAAGTCCGCAGACGTGTATTGTCTGTGGCGTTCAAAAGGTTAAAATGTGATCATTTTACTAGCTTTGATGTTTTTATACAAATTATGAAATGCATATTGTTGTGTCCGTAATTACTCTTATTAACAATAAACAGCGTTCTAAACGTCCCACACACGCACAATTTCTATTGCGTAAATCCCGTAAAGAATTGAGTCTATCCACTTGATTCCGATAAGAAAATAACTACTTTAATTGAGCTTTGAAGAGTTTCTAGACTACTGATATCAGTCGTATAACAAAAAACTTGCCTGACATAGCATTAAAAATGCGCTACAACTGGTCTTGAAACAATTTTCTACATAGAAACCGAGTATCTCTATTTATTTATTTATGCTGATCCTCTTTTATAACTAAAAGATTTAGATACGGTTTAACCATAATTAAGAGAACATCTCCCGAAAAAAATGTTGTTGCTAGTTAGAAGTAATGGTCATACAAATTGCAGCTACCACGTTTTATCCCAGTCTTGAGAAGCTCCGAAGCACAATTTACTTACCTAATTATTTCCTTCTCGGTATCTCATGGTTTTAATGCTACGGCCTATACCTTAAGTACCCCGCCCCCACACATAAAACGTATAACTACATTTAAACAGACTAGGACATAATGGCTCAAAGACACACAGCTAAATTATTGCACACTATTTAATTATAAATGCAGTGCTACTAAAACTATCCGAAATACCCCGAAATTAACTTATTTATTAAGTTGCCAGGATCATCAACCGAAAGTTTGGCAAGAACCTTTATTTCGTAGCTATGCAATTAAATTCCGATTATTCTTCACGGCATATGCCGTGAAAGCAGACTAAACCACTTTAAAAAATCTTCGAGTATTTTTTCCTTCTGATTAGATAACTGATATGATAACAAACGATAGGCTCAGACAATGATAAAAACCTAATAGCTCCAGGATAACCTTTGATTGCGTATATTTTAATGGTGGTTATCGCAAGTCTATGACTACATTTTCATCACAGATAAGAATCGTTAGACATGGCACGTGCCAGACGTACAACATGAATATAAAGAAAACAATCAGAAGCAATATAAGTTAATTCTGAATATAGATCTTGTGATTTCATAGCAACTGCATTATCTTTGTTCATGAACTAATGTACTAACATTTCATTTTGAGACACGGCATTTTGTAGAACACACATTTGTACAATACACAGACAACAGACATCTTAACCTTTTGACCGCAACAATAGTCGTCAATAGTGTTTCGCGTCCCAAAAACGCCAGGACGTCGGTGATATGCCGGTGTAAAATATATAAAGCGTCAAACTTACTGGCACCGTGTCTTGACTGAGGTGGTCAAAAGGTTAAACAGCTTAATGTACATGCATTTAGAAGAGGTAATAATCATCTTCACTAAAAAGAAAGTGCAATACGCAATACAAGTGTCAAGATTGCATTAATTAATCGACTCATTAAATAATTAGTTTTTAATCACACTCTTACTTTATTTATTAGCCTGCATTAAGACAATAATATCGACAATTTAACTACTACATGGTTTATTCAAATAATACCAATAGTTAATACCTTCTTTAGTTACAGCGGCATGTTAATCATAACCGGTTGTCTTAATGCAGACAAAACCTAGTACCTTGTCGATTTCAAGTCAGTCTTGAAGTTAAATTAAATCGTCAAATGTCACAAGGTTCAAAGTGGTCTGCAACTTATCATGTTGACTGTAGTACTTAGAAAGCACGTGCTCGAAATGCAAAGATGATAGTTTGATATCGGATGCCAAACACTTCGATGGAAAGCTTCGCTCAGTTCACAGCGAGCATTTGGGCGCTGGCTGTTTCCTAGAATATTAGTAAAAATAATGTTACAACACTAACCTATTACAAATTAATACAAAAAGCAATATTATTTTTGCAGACTGCAATCCACCTGAGCCCAAGTTGCATTTACGCGTATGTATTTTAAGCCACAACATAATTAGCGAAATAGACACGTCCCTCTGAAAAACCACTCCTGTTATAAAAAGATTGGTTTTTGAAGCAAGCGATCCGTAAAGACGGCAGCACAAACCATAAAATCGCGGCTTACAAGTTAAATTATGACATTCACAGATAAAATTGTTTCGAGATCGTGGCAGCATAACATGAACATTTTAGATAATTGTACACAAAATGCAGGAAACAAACATTTATTCAAAATTATATGTACAAAAATACATGCTCATATAAAAAACATAAAAGGTTATCAAAAACACTGATGTTAGTACGTGGAAATTTGCTGCGCGGCTAGAAAATACTAATATTCTTGGGGGCGAATCTGTAAGATGAATTATAAGGACGGGTTAGAGACAGGTCAGAACTTCATGGAACGGAGCTAGACGAGGACTGACGATGGAAGATGGGATAATGAAAAAGAATTTAATCCAAAATATGATTTATTCCACAAAAATAACGTGGTAGCTACCTTTCGGAGAAGATAAAACAGTGTCTTTTATATTAAAGCGAGACGTGCAGGTAGAGTATACAGCTAAAGTGGATAATAAAGATATAATAATCGATTCTCTGTACATATAATATATTCTGTTAATATTATTGTTATTCACTACATAATTACTTATCTACGTTGGACTTACAACATCAATAAATGTTATCTGAATAACAACCACTTCAACTTGTTCATTTACTGCGACTACTAGCCAAAACGAGATAACTCTCCCTCGCGGGCGAAATTTGTTAGCTTATTTGACAGATAATACATCATAACAGATAGTTCTATCTCTAACTCGATATCGAACGACATATACATATATATAACACAACTGGCGTCATGGCTCGCCTAACGTTTAATAAATAATACATGCTTTATTTACTTACAACAAACAGCGAGTCGCGAGCCGCTTCAGGTGCGTCACCGCCTACTCTACCGACTCTTACCGACTACCGAATCACACACATACTAGAGCCTACTTGACCTACTTCACTTTTACGTAAAACATTTTTTAACCCTTTAACCTAACAAAGAGACCTTGGTGTGTTTTAAGCCTTAAAAGCATACAATCGCAACCTCTTAAAGGACAACATTCTTTAATGGGCTTATTAGAGGTTTCTCACAAGTCATAGTCTGTCTGTCTGTATTCGCCTGCCATCGCCTAGAACTCACACGGACAAAGTAATTCTAATGCTATTTATTTTTACTCGAAGGCAAACAACAAACAACTCAGGGGTGGTTCTTAGCTCACTTTCATTAGATTGAGCCAATGAAGAGTTTTCATTTTATATTATTTTAGTTTCTGTAAAGCCTAAAGCTCAAAAGCCTAAAGCGCGCCCATCGTAACCATCACCGTTATCTGAACGAGGACATTCTACGAAGCACGAATCAATACAACTCCCGCCCGACACGCCCGAGCGGCCGCGACCGGCGGTTAACAACAACTCAAACTAAGTACTAGCACCCTGTAAATGATAGTTAAATACATGTTATGTACGAATCAACTGCATGCCATCGTATCGTCTACGCAGCAAGGTGTGGTGTAGCTAAGGGGGCGCTTACATGTGCTCGGGGTGGCTGCGGATGCAGTCGACGAAGTCGCTCGGCTTCAGCTCGCCGCGGCAGATGCGGAACACCGCCGTGAACAGCGGGAACCTGCAACGTCAAATTCTTATTTATTTCTGTTTAATAAGTCTTTCTTTCCGTGAGCCTGAAAATCAGCGCTGTAGGTGTCTTACACGTCAGTATAATGCTGTTCCTGTCATTATAATCTTTTATTTATATCTGTTTTTTGTCTTCTGTGTATGAATAAATGCCTTTCTTTTTTAACCTAAAAATCTATGGATCTCAGACCCGAATATCCACAAAAGGCTTAATGACCCACATTTTTGTATGAAACTATTCTCATTTTTTTCGATATTTGTTGAACCTTTCAGTTTTTTAAACTTTTAGACTTCAAAGCAACATCTTAACAAAATATATACTAGAAAAGAAACAATGGACATTGAAATCACAACTGGATTAAATTGGTTTTGTCCGGAATACCTAACGCAGCATAGGTTCTCTAGGCTGCCGGTTTCCTGTTGGTTCCGCGCACGCTGCACGTGGCTCGCGGGTGCGCGCTCGCACGGCGCAGAACAGTAATCTCCGATAAACGATCCCACTGACATCGCCTGACCTCCACTTACATCACAATTACATGGATGCAAGCCAAGAGATATTTCAGTTCAACAAGATTATCCAACTGAACACAAGAAAATTATCAAGTTCTTTATGTAAAGAGCCAGCAAACGAGAGACAACGCCTGTAACTAACATCCACCTACACTAAAGAACAGAGCGCGCACAGAACGGAGAGCGGCTTAGTGCATACATAACATCACGCTTTATTCCCCGAGTGGGGTAGGCAGAGCATAATTCTGTAACCACTAATGATATTACAGAGTATAGATATGATATCTAGCCCGTGTGGTTGCCGGGTTAGAATAGTGCCACTCCATGTCTTCCCGTGGATGTCGTAAGAGGCGACTCAGGGAATAAGGGCTTGTAGTACTGTTAGGCGATGGGCTTGCAACCTGTCACTAATACACTAGTAAGCTTCTTGGCCTGATTGTGCAAAATGTGGTTACAGAATAATCAACAAGTCTTTTTAGAGTTGTTGGTATTTCTGTAGCTCTGCCTACCCCACTCTGGGAATGAAGGCGTGATGTTATGTATGTATGTAGATATGATATGTTACGTTCTTAGTAGATTGCGTTTGTAAATAGACAAGCTTCAATATGTTCAATTGTTTCACTAATGAATGATGGACAGATACGGAAAACACGAGAGTAAAAGAACACGGAAGAAAGATAGCTATCGTCGACTCGTTTGGCGTAAACAGAGCGAGAGTGGTTAATTGGGTCTTTTATGAAACTTCAACTTTGGCGCGGCAATAAGATATCTACTTTCTGTTTATATGTAATATCATTGGTAATCACATTTTGCACAATCAGGCTAAGATGTTGACCAGTGTATTAGTGACAGGTTTCAAGCCCTAGCTTGCTAGCAGGCTTATTACTCAAAAGATTTTCATTAAAATATTAAATTTTTTCGCCATATTAATCTAGGAAAATTTAACCTACATTGCGATTCGTCTCAAATAACACAGGCTTTGGAAAATGAGAAATGTTATGTTGACATGTATGACTTTGGAAAAGTTATGTTGCGCAATTACGTTTGCTTAAGGTCCGGAACATTCTATCCACCCCAGACCTGGCTACATCTCAGGAACCACAAATCCACCCTGAATAACCATTGATCTACAATAAACTTTAGAGATTTACATTCTTTAATTTGATTTTAGTTTTTTGTTTATTAGATATAAACTAAACTAGTAAACTTCTTGGCCTGATTGTGCAAAATGTGGTTACAGAATTATTAACAAGCTGTTTTAGAGTTGTTGGTGTTTCTGTAGCTCTGCCTACCCCACTCTGGGAATGAAGGCGTGATGTTATGTGTGTGTGATATAAAGTTTTTTTTTGTTTTCGGATCAAGATTTTATTTAATTTTACTCACTGTTAGAGCTCAAAAAAGCTTTTCCGCTTTTGGTACACCTGATCGTAACTAGTCGACTACAGTACAAATATCAAGGACTCTAGACTCACAAATCTAGGCTGTACGTTATTAAATTGAACTTGCAAAAGTTGTAAACAAATTAGTACTGTTTCATAGATAACCTCAAAATATATATAACGTAATTAATAGCACTTTCATCTTAAACTTAATATGAAAGTAATGATCTAGTGTATAAATCATTGCAAAGACCTCACATGATCTTTAAAAGTACGTGATTATCCAATAATCACGATGAATTGGTTCATTTGGTTTTGTTTTCATCATTTGCAAGTTCAATTGACACAGACTTTAGTCTGTCAGTATAGGAACTGCATGAGTAAAGCTAACGGAGTGACTGACTTGTTCTCCATGCCCTTGTTGACGAGCATGTGGTTGACCTCCTCGGCGGTGATGGGTCCCTGCAGCTTCTGTCCGTTGAGCAGCTCGTCCTCGAGCTCCTTGATGGAGCGGCCCGTCTTCACGAACGCCTCCGCCACGCGCCGGTTCCTGCCGCCTGCAACACAGGTGGAAAGGTCTGATGAATCAGGCCTGGGCTTAGCAATCGGTAAAAGTAAATAGACTAGCTTTTCCAGACTATAACCTATCTCTGTGCCATTCAGATCCGTTTAGCCGTTCTGGCGTGATTGTTAAGTAGGTAAGTAAATAAGACAAAATAAGTAAGCTGTATAGGCGTGGGAGATAGATCCGCTATGAACTTCTTTTATGTAAAAAGTAAAATAAACAAATATCACAGGACAATGTCACACAAATTGACCTAGTCCCAAACTAAGCTCTAGGCTTGTAGTTTGGGTCCTAGACAACGATAAACTTGCTTATATAGAGAAATATATACTTAAATACATCTGCTCATCACACAAATATCTGCCCTTACCGGGATTTGAACCCAGGACCCCAAGCTTCGAAGGCAGGGTCACTACCAACTAGGCTAGCGTGTCGTGTGTCTACACACTACCTGTTTAAAAAGCAATTACAACTTACTGTACAATCAAGGAATGAAAAGGTTTAATTTCCATCCTGTTAAGGTCTACAGGTGACGATACGGACGACTATAGGGTAAACCATGCAGTTATTGCCCGCGATTTGTGACATTACATTTTTTAGAGACTGACTGATTCACAGAAAAAAATATTTGCTTACATAGAAACATAGCTGTGTTACTGCTTGTTACACTTATATAGCTTATTTTTTAGGATTGCAATCTCTAAAAAAATAAAGAGGGCAATCACTGGTCGTGGGCAATAACTGTATAGTTTACCCTACATACATTTGCATCTTTAATAAAGGCATTTAAGGTCAGCCTCGGTGAATAAGGTGGGATAGTGGCAACCGTTATTAATATCAAGCAAAAACAACAAAAAAAAACACTTTTTTTGCATAGGAGCCCCCCTCAAATACTTATTTTATTGTTTTTATTGTTTTTATTGTTGATTGTTATACCGGCAACAGAAATACATCATCTATGGACATTTTCAACTGTCTAGCTATCACGGTTCATGAGATACATCCTGGTGACTGACAGATACACAGCAGAGTCTTAGTAATAAATAGGGTCTCGTTTTTACCCTTTGGGTACGGAATCCTAAAAGGGTAATGAAATTAGTGATCGACGAATGTCGATTTATGCAAATTGACTATATCTTAAAGAGAGCGCTAATACCGTTCTCATAAATTGTACCTACGTCAAAAGCCATCCATCACTTCGTGAGTGACGTCGGCGGGCAGGTCATCAGCCAACAATGTTAACATAACCGAATGAAAATCTTATGGTAAGAGGTTGTCGACCAGAAAACATGGTAGCTTCGTTATTTTAGCTGGGGGTTCTCAAAAATGTGCCATTATAATAGACTCACAGAAAGGGTTTACGATTGGAAAAAACAAGCTTTTCTTTGTTGAACACTTCTTTAATCTAGCGCTCAGTTTAACCCGTTGAACGCCAAGAACAACTAAAGGCGTCGTGTACTGTCGTGCCTACCACGCCATCGACTCTTATAAGCGTCACAGATACAGTGACAAATAGACCTGAGTATTAATGACGTAAGGTTGAAATTAGCTGTGGTTTGCAGCTGTCATTGGCGTGTGAGGACGACTTTTGTATCAAGTCAATGGCGGCGAAAAGCTTAAATTCATTTATACTGTAATTGTATTTTTAACTATGCAACTTTTGCAAGACTTACTAATTGTTAATTACTCATATTATTATCGCAGTACTGACTGACATGACAACTATGAGTATAGTTGTCATGTCAGTCAGTACTGCGGTTAACAAAGGATTAATCGATCATAATTAATCTTCAATTACTAATGTTACTTACAAATCTTAAGTTGAATCCAGTATATGTTGCAAACGTTTAAAGTAGATGAAATCAAAAACAATTATTTCATTAAGTTGTTTATTTTAAAAAACCCATATCCTCAGAATGATTTTAGGGACACGCCAGACAAAAAAATCCCGAATATATTATGAGAAACCTCGACACACAGCAAACCTACACACACAGCACAGCAATACATATAAAGACCTTTAAATTACTGTGCTTGTTTAAGTATGTACAGTTTAGCGTCATGTTTATACCACCGCTTTGACAGGCGGCTTAAGATACATATATATCACTAGGTTTAGGACCTTTGGTGGCAAATCGTGGTTCAAGAATCCATGCAGTCGCTATTTCCTAATTATTATACACATCCCACTTTGATTTTGACATATTTCAAAATAATCAATTATTTTAACCGCTGAACCACTTTAAAAGCGCAACAAACAAATATTAGTAAATGTGGATAAACCGACCCAAAGATGTCTTTAGTAGTTTAGCAGTATATTTTAAAATATAATAATTAGGGAATAGCGACTCCATGGATTGTCGAACCACGATTTGCCACCTAAATCCTAACCCTATAGATCACCGTTAGATAGAGATCACCACATCATCACAGATACACCGACCAAAGCGGATCTTGAGATAACTGTAATAGCGTCTGGCACTGCACAGACAAGCAACGACCTTGGCAGATCGTAATGGAAAACGTTGCGGATTATACTCCCGATGCACCTACTGCGCGATTAGATAACTGTCTCTGCCATAAAACTATTACATACTCTAGCGGGGATGCTATCATTTCATATCATAACCAGCGTTTCACAAATGATTAATCTCACTAACATATCACACACGACACGTTGGCCTAGTTGGAAGTGACCCTGCCTCCGAAGCCAGCGGTCCTGGGTTCAAATCCCGGTATGGGCAGATATT
The DNA here is from genome assembly GCA_949316455.1 of Acleris holmiana. NCBI lineage: Eukaryota > Metazoa > Arthropoda > Insecta > Lepidoptera > Tortricidae > Acleris > Acleris holmiana. The sequence continues at coordinate 21,207,506 of OX438769.1, forward strand.
TGTGTGATGAGCGCGAATATTTGTTCCGGAGTCTTGGATGTTTTCTATATATTTAAGTATGTATTTCTCTATTTAAGTATGTTTATCGTTGTCTAGTACCCATAGTACAAGCCTAGAGCTTAGTTTGGGACTAGGTCAATTTGTGTGAGATTGTCCCCTGACATATTATTATATACATACATACATAACATCACGCCCCCACTCCCAGAGTGGGGTAGGCAGAGCTACAGAAATACCAACAACTTCAAAAAGATATGTTAATAATTCTGTAACCACATTTTGCACAAGTAGGCTGAGATGTTTACTGGTGTATTAGTGACAGGTTGCAAGCCCATCGCCTAACAATACTAGAAGCCTTTATTCCCTGAGTCGCCTCTTACGACATCCACGGGAAGACATGGAGTGGCACTATTCTAACCCGGAAACCACACGGGGCATATTATTATATTATTATTATTATTATATCATTTCACAACCCGCGTTTTTTTCCGAAACTGTAAATAATTCTGGATTTATTTCAGGACCATCGTGTAGAACCCTATAGGTTAGTTAGTTTTATCAAAACTCTAAAATATTTGTAGTTACAGAAAAAAAGCGGGTTGGCAAATGAATAAGTTGCGAAACGATGCATTTGTCAAAGATTTGTCGGCGAAAAGGCAGAGAACAACTCTAGCGCCATCCATGTATTAAATAATAGTAATTGACTCGTTTTTGTCTTAGAACCCCAAGACAAAAAAGCGGCCAAGTGCGAGTCGGACTCGCCCATGAAGGGTTCCGTAGCAGCAAGTAACATAATATAAAAGTTCGTTGTAGCTTTGATCAATGTTTTTATGACGTATTAAAAAAAAACTACTTACTAGATCTCGTTCAAACCAATTTTCGGTGGAAGTTTGCATGGTAATGTACATCATATATTATTTTTACATTTATCATTCCCTTATTTTAGAAGTTACGGGGGGGGGGACACACATTTTTCCACTTTGGAAGCGTCTCTCGCGCAAACTATTCAGTTTAGAAAAAAATTATAATAGAAACCTCAATATCATTTTTGAATACCTATCCATAGATACCCCACACGTATGAGTTTGATGAAAAAAAAATTTTTGAGTTTCAGTTCTAAGTATGGGGAACCCCAAAAATTTATTGTTTTTTTTCTATTTTTGTATGAAAATCTTAATGCGGTTCACCGAATACATCTACTTACCAAGTTTCCACAGTATAGCTCTTATAGTTACGGAATAAAGTGGCTGTGACATACGGACGGACAGACGGACAGACATGACGAATCTATAAGGGTTCCGTTTTTTGCCATTTGGCTACGGAACCCTAAAAAGAGATCTCTTTGATGTTTTGTTTTGAAGACACTGTCTTTGGTTCTGTCTAAGTATTAATCTTTTTTTTTTTTTTTTTTTAAGGAGAAGGCACCTGAGCACTCAGGCCACCTGATGGTAAGCGGAATCTGAGACCCATAGACATTTGAATTCTCAAGACTATAATCCTAAGATTTCAAATGCGTTGCCAACCCTGAGGACTAAGATGGAATGCCTATATGCTAGTATTTTCACAGGTTGTCTTATCCCCACACGCCCACACCGGAACACAACAATGCGAAAACTGTTGCTTGGCGGGTGGTTAATGGATAAGATGGTGGTAGCGATCCGGACGGACCCTGCACAGGGTCCTACCACCACTAAAAATCGCCTAATCGCCTAAGAATTAGTCAATCAATTTCAATGCATTTTAAAATTAATTTATTTTCAGCAGTGCTTCTTAGGTCAGTTTAGGTTAATCAACAGGTTATCAATTAGCTCTGGAACGAGCAAGAGTAGGGTCCTCAATACTATGTATTTCTCTTCTTAAGTATGTTTATCGTTGTCTAGTACCCATAGTACAAGCCTAGGGCTTAGTTTTGGACTAGATCAATTTGTGTGAGATTGTTCGCTGATATTTATATTTATTTAAATGTCGCAGTTTATTATTTTTGTGATGATTCAACTATTTTTCTGTTCATGGTCCCCCCAACAGGTCCTTTCGTCTTTTAAAAAGACACAATGTTTTTGTTCGAAAAAACGTTGTTATCATAAAATAACAATTGTCATTTATATATAATACAGATATACAAATATCCCTACACTAAGAATTTCCTAATCGGCCAGCTTCCTATATATATACTAGCTAATGACCTAGATAAGCTATTTATAACAACTCATTAGACCAGCCAGCTAACGAACAGTGTGCATTTACATTAGGAGGTAGCTCGTGAATGGAAAAACTAGTCACACGTCACCATGCGTCTGCCGTAGAGATTTTTACGTTCCTGATTCATTGCAGCAAGGTTGCAAGATTATTTTTAAACAAGAAACAGAGTTACACTAAGTAGGTAGTATGAGAGTCAAGAAAAAAAAAAGACTTTTTACCAATGTACACACTATTGAATTTTTTACACAGTCCATCTTAAATCGTTATCAAGTTTCTTAAATAGTTTCTTCTAAGTATTGTCCCGTTTTTAGGGTTCCGTATTCAAACTAGGAACCCTTAGTTTCGCCATGAACGTCCGTCCGTCCGTCCGCAGCCTAGCTCAGAGACTCTTAGTACTAGAAAGCTGTAATTTGGCATGAATATATATTAGTCACGCCAAAAAAGTGGTAACATAAAATATTGAACAAAACATTTTTTTTAGGGTACCTCCCCTACACGTAACGTGGGGATGTATTTTTTCTAGTCTACCCCATAGACGAGTGTCGTTGGAGAGGTTTTTCTAAAATGTTACGGGTTTTTTCTGGAATAATATTTCTTCAGCCAAAACTACAAATACTATAAAAGTGAAAAAAACTTCAATGAAAGAGCATATAACGAATTTTAAAGGAAAACTGTAGACATCATTGGTTCTTGAGATACAGGCGATTAAAGTGTTTATACCTACTAAAATCATCTAAGACGGCACCAATTGACTTAAAATATAATTTTTGTTATTATTTGTTGATTTTTATGTTTGTAGTACTTAACGGCTTCGGAACCCTACACTGAGCATGGTTCGACATGCTCTTGCCCGGTTTCTTATAAATATATGACATTCAAGTCGCAATCTTTATTTAGGTTTATATCGAAGATACACATATAACTTTTTTTTTATGTTAAGGGGAAGGCACACGAGCGCTCAGGCCACCTGATGGTAAGGAGACCCATAGACATTTGAATTCTCAGGACTATAATCCTAAGACCTCAAATGGGTTGCCAACCCTGAGGACTAAGATGGAATGCCTTTATGCTAGTAATTTCACCGGTTGTCTTATCCCCACACCGGAACACAACAATGCGAACACTGTTGCTTGGCGGGTGGTTAATGGATAAGATGGTGGTAGCGATCCGGACGGACCCTGCACAAGGTCCTTCCACCACTAAAATTATATCGAATTTAATCCAAAATACTAGTACTGACATTGCGTTTAATAACAAACTATATAAACTGTCCAAGCAATTGTTACGGAATTACCGCAAAAACCACTTTGCATGCTAATAGTTTGTAGTGACGCCATCGAAAACTTTTATATTAGGCAACGCTCGACATGTTTGAGGATTTTTTTTTGCTACAACTACTTTGTATAATATACATTATTAAACATGACTGAGTATCAGAAACACGAGTAACTATTACAATAATACACGAACAGACGTCAAAGATAGAAAACGCTGCGTTTTACTACGTATACTGCGTGACCTTTACTCCTAGGAGAGATAATGAGAAACAGCGAAGACAATTCTAATGCCTGTTTCCGTTAGTACTTAGGCAATGGTTCCTAACATCGTTTAGCGCGTAAATAGACCAGTAATAGACTGGCATTTATATGCACAAGGGGAGGTCCAATATTTCGCGGAATGAAACAAAATATCAGAATTCTGTAAAACCTCTTTGATTACTGATAACTTTGATACTGAGAACTCTTTAGACATAGCAGGTTGTCATTTGTTTCTGAGATATTGCCTTTATAACAAACTATTTGCTTCCCACGACTCTATTCGCCTAGAAGTCGTTTACAGTTGTACCCGAAGGAACCATCCAATTTTTCGGCATAAAAAGTAGCCTAATTGTCCTTTTCGAGACTATAATCTATCTCTGAGACAAATTTCATCCAGATGCCTTCAGCCGTCATCCATCCATCCATCCAAACTTTCGCATTTATAATAGTAGTAACATTTATTCGTCACAAAACTGCGACCGAGGAGCAAATTGAATATCCTGCTGTTATAGAGTTTCTTTTGTCGAAAAACTTGTGCAAGAAGAGCATTTAAAAAAAAAGGAAACAGTTATCAGCATTAGTTGGCGTATCAGATACTACTACTTTGAGGATCCTACACGATCATCTTGACATGACGAAAGTCAGTGCAAGTTGGGTCCCGAGAAATGCTTAAACCGCTGCAGATACAACGAGTTGACGCGTCTAAACACTTTTGAGGCCTATGTGGTGATAACCCTATCCATATATTGGAACTGTTCATCAATTTGAACCAGAGACCAAACAGGAGTCGATGCAATGGCATAAGAAGAGTGCACCATCTCCTAAGAAAAACATGGTGTCAGAAAAACATTTAGAGAAATTAATTGCTAGATCTAAAAAATATAATATATCGAAGCTACTAAGAGTAATTATATTGAAAAAATATTTAAACCATTTTATTGAATAAAATAACATTTAATTCCGCGTATTATTAGAACTCTGGTATATAATGAATTCTCAAAGTGAAAACCGCCAGCTTGTCAACCTGCTTATTTTCTTTTATTTTTCAGGTAAAATACCAGAATGAGGAAACGGTACTGTAACTTTTTTTAATTACTTAATGTAATTCATGAAGTCATACACAATGGAAGGTTACCGCTGATGATCGTTCAAATGTAAATTAAAATCTCAATTAAAACCCGCAGTTGCGGAGACTGGTTTATGACGTGTGGTAATTACATTTCGTTCCTATGTTATGCCATGTCGTATCAGATTCCTGTGGTGGCCTGGAATCGAGAGAAATGGAGGGCTTTCTTAAAAGCCACAGAGCTAAAGCTACAGAGACAAAACCATGGCTATTAAATAAGAGAGAGATATTATGTTTAGACTATGAATTAATACATGGAACGCGACTGAGTCAATACCCGATTTTCTTGAAAGTAACCTTTTAACAAATACAACCTTTAATGTGCTTCAAACAGAACACAACTAAATTCTTGGTGTACTCACCATAGCAGGTGGTGATGAGGTCGGCGACGCCGCACGACTCGAAGAAGGTGCTGAGCTTGCTGCCCGGGTAGAACACGTCGACGAACTTGATCATCTCCATGAGCCCGAGGCGGATGACGGCCGCCTTCGTGTTGTCCCCGAAGCCCAGGCCGTCCACGAACCCGGCGCCCACCGCCACGATGTTCTACAGGAACGGTCGTCGTTATTCAATATTAACATCCATGGTGTTAAAGTGTTTTTAATACACCAAATCACGCCTCAATACTTGATTGTTCCTTTTCGACATATCCATGATTGTATATTGGACACATTCTTGTCTGGGCGCATTCTTATTTGGACGAATTCCGTTTTCAGCGAATGGACAAAGTTATGTTAAACAATACGTATGACGGCGCTTGTAATAAAGAAAAACATTTATTTGTCAGTTATTTTACATTTTAATAAACATGTCTCCTAACAAGAGTCTGCCGAAACAAGAATATGATGAAAAAATAATCAATCGTGTACTTGAATTGAAACTAGAATACAAGCATAGAAAGTATGGCTTGAATTGATTGGTACATTAATAAATTGAAATGATAAATATGTTTTTACTTGTAAACAAAACTGTGACAGTTCAATGTGGGTGATCTAGTCCTACAAATTGTGACTATAATTGTTTATTGCACTTGTGTTGTACAAACAGCAACACTCTTCAAGGTCTACCGATGGACAGTTACCAGTGTGAGCAATGGTACTTCAATTTTCTTCGAAATAATAATCTTTATAATAATGATGTTCTCAGCAGCTGTGGTCTCCTCTTGGGAAGCGCTGGTAGAATTTTGACGTGTAAAAGTGCCCGTGCGGCCTACTTACTGAATAAACATCTTATCTTATATCATTAAAGTTGTTTTGTATTGCAAGCTCTACTATCTAACCCCATATATTGAACGTTATAATTTATATTACATTCATGTAACAGCTAAAAGGCATTAGGCGGTTTTAGTGTTTTTACTGTATTCAATATTACTGACATATTTTATGTGGAACAGATATTTCAAGATCACTTTGGTATACTGTCTACTTGCAAAACAACTATGTAATGAATTCCCACTTAAATTGCTTACTACTTATCAATCAAACAATCATTTATTTGCGAAAATCATAATGTTACAGAGTGGTAACGAACAATTATGTAATTCCAAGATTGGCTGCAAAATTGTTTTCTACATAGAGTAGATTACATTGTACACAAAGTAAGATACAAAAATATCAGTAGTAAGGTCAAGCTTGGCCGGCGCATACGGTGACAAAGTGCACTGTGCAGTCGCGCGATCTTTGAATCGCAATGTTGATGGGTAGAGGTCAACGGCGAGCATTAATACGGTATTTTACACTAAAAATAACATAAGATAACATCGGTACGAAATTTAAACAACGAAGCAATTTTTTTAAATCATTATCTTATAAGTCGTTTTTTCTATAATCAAACTTGGTGTCCCTTTAAAAATGTTCATTACAAACAACTCTAGTCCACGCATTTAACTCCCAACAATATTAATAATATAATACGTTTACTGACAATGACGTCACAGCGTTGTAACCTAGCTTACTGAAAGTAAGGGTTGGTTTTGCGAGATTATCCTATACTAATTAAGGATAGCAGAAGAAATAATCATCAATATAATTAGAGAAGACTTTACATAGATATCAGTAGTATACCGACTTTATACGAAACACAAATACAAAAGTTACATTAAAGTTGTACTTGTTTCTATATTCTGTCTTTTTAATTTAGACTGCATTGATTGATTCACAGGTTTACAGCCAATGTTGACCATTTCTGACAATCAAGGCTGCTGCGAATATGCCCGTAGAATGTGCAGTGAACTAGTTTTTCATGGTCAACGGTCACAATTGCAACGGAATGACAACTAAAAAGTTGCTGACCGTAAAATATCGGGTTTTATCACGAAATAAACAATGCACCGCCAACGGGGTAAAACAAATTAATAGGTGGGTATTTAAAAAGTAATTCAGCGGCGTGTTATTCGCAATCGCAATTTTCATCGTTAATGTTCGTTTGGCCTTTTTTGTAATAGCTTGAGATAATGTCCCGTGTAATATAGATAAGATAGATAAAGTGTCCCATGATTTTTTTAAACGAATATCAACGTGCACCTAATTCGACGGTTCCATTAAACTTTTTAAGATTTCTGAGGTATTATTTGGATAAGTGAATTTTTTAGACATAATCACTATGAAAGTTGCATAAATTATGTCCCTTTTATCTTTTAACACGTGTTTTAATACTTACAACGTGATTTGACGTTCAGTTTGAAGCTTATTATGACAATGCATAAAAGTGCTAATATTTTACTTGGGTTCTTATTTAAATGTAGACCTTATTGCGAATGGCAAAAAGGCGTATTTACGCGGAATATATTTATGTTCCCAACATCTTGGGAACGTGAACATAATATTCGGGTCAGGACCAAAGAGTTGGACCATAGTTAAGCGCACTCAACCATACAAACAACGAAGAAGGAAAAGTTCCGTCGTGCGGCGTAAAGGACCCTTAAATTGTATGGCTAATTTACATTGCGTGAGTTAGCGTGGCCAACGTTTTGGTCCTTACCCATTCACTACTTTGACTGTACTCGTATATTCATACACCAATTGTTGTTACAATTTCAAGGTTGGAGATAACCTACTTGGAATTGTGAGTCAACATCAACAAACAGCACCGCATTAATTGTCGTGTTTATGCAAACTGCATCTAACTGCGCTTGGGAACTTGGCGCGTAATCGTTTCTGAATCGCTCGCGTTGCCTTGCATTATTATGTGTAGTGACTTCACGTTGAATATTTATTATCATGCATTTAGATTTACCTTATTCATAAAATAGACATCCGACAAGCGCTAAGCTACTTTGAGTAGTAAGATAATAGGTTAAAATTAGATCGACTAGAATGAACTGTAAGTGTTTGCGTAACAAATTATCTAAAGTATACAATTTGCAAAACGATAACAATTATGAACTTTGCATTATGTTTTTTACTTACGTGCTAGTGTTCACTTAAACGTAAATACACTGTAACGACTTTGTAATCGTTGTTATATTTTAAACACAGTAATTCCAATGTAAGTTTAAATTGAACACGCTCTCTAATGCGATACAGCATATTTTTACAAAATATGCGTGTTTCCATGGTTACGTGTCTTTGATTGATGAATTAATAATTCCCAGGATACAAGACTAATTACCTAAAGAAAACATTATCTTTAAACTCTCTATTTTTATCAGACAAATCTAAACACGCTTTATTTAATTTATCACGGCGACCGGAACCGAATACTGTAATATTAAACTAAATCTGAGTATTTTTTGCCCCGATTTCCACAAATGATTATGATTCAGTAAGTTTTTATTTTTAACTTTACAGTTATTCTATTTAAGCATTTCATCTACCCAACTAGCGAGAATACTATATAAATGCTTGCCTTGGTCAAATTAGTCAAAAAGGGTTAAGATAGGATAACCCGATAAAAGGGTAACTCCAACGCCCTTCAATAGGGTTAAGGGTATCGCTATCGCATGGAATATCATACATATCAAATTTCAAGGACAAAACACCAATCTGTATAAACTTTGTGCCACATCATGCATGACAATGAATAAATGAAATGAATATGAATAAACATCCGGTTTTTTAGGTCATTGATACAACCGAGCCAGTGACTAGGATCATTTATTCAAGAATTAATTATATGGTCTAAATAAATACATAAAATATATGTAACATGATAGATAACGTAAGGCCTGACTAAACAAAAGGGCTCACTAAACTATAAAGACAAAACAAGAACAGCTCTTAATAGAGTCAGTTAGTTTCAAGATGAAGCTGCTGCCTTTAGTATGTTTATGTGGTATTTTGGTGTATTATGGTACCTCGGTACCTTCCCAAAACCGACTGTCGTAGAGGCCCATGGGGAAGACCTGTCTTTTGGCTGGTTATATGAGGATGATCATGACATTACCTTGAGCGCGCCGCAGATCTCGACGGCGTCCTCGTCGTCGACGACGACGACGCGGAAGTACTCCGTCTGGATGATGTCGCGCATGGTCGGCGCCAGCATCACGTCGCGGCAGCCGATCGTCGTCTCGCAGAACTTCTCATCAGCCACCTATAGCGACGATGGGTTAGTATTTCAACTTACCCACATGTTCGATCGGATTAAGTTTCTAGTGTCTACACACGGTTTATACTGTACAACAAATAGATCTTGAAACGAGCCTCGGGTTTGTACTTATCTCTCTCTTCACTCTCTCTCATATGCTCTTAAGCTAGTCTAACTAAGCTTGTCTGAACACCAAAGTTTTTAAGAGCTAGCACTGAACGACAAATGTCTAGTTTTAACACCTTTCTTGCCAGTGGCACAGTGCTGCGTTCAAATTATATATAACTTCTGTTTTGTGGCAGTGAACGTGTTAAAATTGCCGTTTTGTACTGCTTGAATAATGTGAGGTGAGAGGTGAGTCGAGCTCTATGTCATATCAAGCTAACTAATTGAGATTGCACGCCCTGAAATGTGACTTGCACGCTGACTTATATCAGCTGCGTCGAGTTAAAAAACGATACGTTTAAGAGAATCTCATCCCAGTTGACATAAATATATGCAATTTCATAATTCATTTCCGATGATATTTTGCAAGTACATTAGGTCAGGAATGCTTCAGAACTTTGCAGTTGCAGCTAACTTAACATGCTGTCAGTGTAAAGTCGTCTGAACACCGACTGGGCAACAAACTGGGCAGTCGCGTAGCGGTTTCAATGCAATTATGTGAACGCAGCTAGAATAGAGAAGAGCTTATGCATAGAATCCAAGTGTAAAAATATGCTAAAAATCAATTAAAATGTGGCTAAAGTTGTTGTTTTATGACGTGCAAACGAAACTAAACCTTAGGGTAGCAGAACACATATTTGGCCAACTGTGCCTGCGTTTAATAAACAATTGGAGCACAAGATCCTTCAAATCGTAAATACTTAAGCTGTTCAGGCTAACCTCGGAAGCGATGTTGGCACCCATCAACACCGCACAAGGGATTTTCAGGCACCTTGTGATGATGTGGGAGATCAGGTCAATGCCGCCGCCCTCCGCTATGTCAAAGCCCTGCCAAATTAATATTATTAATAATAAAGGTCTGTTCGACCTTTTCCCATATTCAGAAGTACGATTTAACGTACAATTGTGAGGCAGAGCCAGTTTTTTATCGACCTGAGTTTCAGATCTTTGGAATTACTGGGGAATTCTGAAATGTTCGACAGTTTAAAGGGAGTTTTCTTCAGCAGACGATGTTTTTTGGCTAAATAATAATAATTGTACGCGCAATTTTTTTAATAAATATTTTTTAACATTTAACACATTATAAATACAAGACTATCTTGTCGATTGGAACATCATTGTCATGAGGAAAGTTTTATAAGTAGGGAGATAGTTTCATTTATTAGCCAATAGAAGTCGAATACTGATACTATGTGAAAGTTTTAGATTGCACATTTTACAGTGACGTGGTCAAATTAGTTTACATGTATTGAAGTACATACCTGAACCAGTACTTTATAAGTACGAAATCAGATTTTATATTGATAACATTTAAAATAATATTAAAAGTCGAATAAGGTATATAGGTATAGACACGCGAGATTTTCAAGCAGTTACCTTGATAAGAGAAAGTGCGGCAGCTGTTGGCTTGATCTTCCCGAGCAGGGTGGAACACAAGGTGCGCACGAACTGGTGCGGCACTACGAAGATGATGATATCGGCGTCGTTGGCGGCATCCACCACGTCGGGGACCGCCACCTAATACAAGGAGACGTATTTATAGATGAAATAGCGCTTGCCCGGAACTTCCTCCGCATATAACTCGTTATTCCCCCTTCGTTTCGCCCTTTTTATTACCAGGAATAAGTGCAATCATTAATAATTAATGTAATCAGTGAAGCTAGACAAGTTGCATTCAACAATAGTGTATCGATTGAAAAATGTATGGAATTGACGTAAGCCACCGAGATAGAATATTCCATATATTTGTCTATCGAACATAATCGCTAAACTATTATCGAATGCAACTTGTCTTGCCCCACTGTAATAATTAACGTAATCAGTAATGTAGGAAATAAAACTTCTAAATGTAATAAATAATTTGATTTGAATTTAATTGATTCCTATAACTGAAAGGATCATGGTCACCTTTGTAGGAAATTGGGTGTAGAACCATCAAAATTAAAACCTATACCTATCATCTAAAAGAAATGAGGTAAACATCATTTCTTACTATGGCCACAAGTACCTAGCTCACAGGAGAACAAAAATTGATTATTAAAAATTAAAAAAGTTCATAGTCCATAGAACCTCTGGCAAAATTAAAATTGTTACGGATAATTATAGGATTGGGTGAAAGTATAAGATTTTTAAAAATATTTAGTTTTTCTACCAAACCTGTGTAAGTAACAAAAATCAAGTTTTGAAAACCCAACTGCTGTTTGGATAATTATGTCAATATAATGTGACCGTCAAGACATATTTAATTAGACGAAGCTTGCATACTTTGGATTTTAAGTGCCCCTATTTTTGTTCTTCGGTTAGCTAGATATTTGCGGCCATAGTAAGAAATAATATTTACCCTATTCCTTTGTAATGATATTGGTTTCAATTCTGTTGGTGCTACACCCAATTTGCCCATGATCCTTTTCCGGGATATTTATTTATATAAAGCCTTCAGCCCTTTAATCTAGGACATAGACTACCTGTGTATCAAATTATCCAAATCCGTTCATCCATATTTTTACATTAAGATTATTAGTTGGATGAAATGTATTTATTCACGACTTCCGATCTATATTGAAATAAAAATAGTAAATAGTCCTCTCTCATATTTGCGGTGCCCATCAGGGTTCATAATGAGCTATTCTAGTGTTAACTTCTAAGCTCGCAAGTAACATCTATGCAAAACATTATTTGTGTGATGAGCACGAGTATTTATTCCTGAGTCTTGGATGTTTTATATACGTATTTATGTATATATATCTCTACATAAGTAAGTTTATCGTTGTCTAGTACCCATAGTACAAGCCTAGAGCTTAGTTTGGGACCAGGTCAATATGTGTGACATTGTTCCGTGATATTTATTTATTTATTTTAAAATATCTACAAACCCGGAATTCTAAATATATTTTTAAGGAAATGTACTTTCGTACCGCCACAGGATTACCTCGTAATTAATTAATCATCACAATCATCACTCACCTGAGTGACCGACATATCATTGCGACAGTACGCCTACGTCTGCACAAACGTAGGCGAATACAATAACTTCATTGTACACTATTAGTTGTTGCGTGGACGTCTTAGCATCATCATTACAATGTTATACTCTTCTGAGTTTTGTATTATGAGACAGAATAATATAAGACAGATTAATTACATGTTTACCTTGCCAGAAAAGTACTTTTATCGTTTATTCATAGTTGTGACATACCTATCCGGAGTTGTGACAGCAGTTTTAGCATTGTTGCCTATTCTTAAATAGGCTGCGCAAATAATGAGCAGTATCTTTCAAAACAATTACCTACATTTGATGTCGTGGCCGCCGGTTAGCTGACACAGCGAAATTGTTTTAAGTAATACCTATTTATGTTAATGTCATTACGTATGTAATATATTTGTAAATGCTACCTGAAATACAGTTAATCTATTCTATTATAAAACAATAAACGATTTAATCGTTTACTTGGATAGCGCCTAAATCTTCCCGGACTTCGTTAAACCCACGAAAAGAAAAAAGAAAAAATGATTATTAGTCTCAATCCAGGATAAGGAATATCTGTGTGCCAAATATCTTCTAAATCCATTCAGCCGTTTAGACACACTCACATCTATAATATTGGTAGAGCCAGTAGGAAAAATAACTAAATAAACTTTATCAAAGCAACTAAACCAGCAATCAATTAAATACTTATTTAATTAAACCATTAATTGTTTTGCCCGCTGAGTCACAAAAGGAATAATTAGAATAGGTAGAGTTTGATTTCGGATCGTAACTACGAGTATATGGTGCGGTTAACAACACCTACGCGTGATTGAGATAGAATTAGTTTTAGTAAAAAAAAGCCCTATCTTATTCACGCATGAGTAGTGTTAACCACTCTATAACATTAATGACGAAAGTTGAGACAAATTAGCCAGTTCCGATTATTGCCGATAAGTTACGTGATCGTTACATAACGAGACATTGAGTGAGTGACATTGGCAGTGAAATCGCTCCCGTAAGGTAGTGGGACCGAAATAGACGGCACGCATAGCACGCGGGTTGCCAACGCGCGGACAATGTGTTCCCGAAGATAAAACGCGTATTGAAACAGCGTTTGTTACATGTTGCTTTATAATCCGCAGTTATCTACAATCCCTGGTATAAACGCGATAGTGTGGTTTTTGGTATATACTTCATTCGCGCATCAACTAGCAAATAGAAGTTATTTTTGCACAAATTTGGTCCGAACACCAGGGTATATTTAAAGGAAATTACTCAGTTACTGTATAAATAGGAATAAACAATTTTGACCGGATCCTGGGCTACTTAAAGTTCAAACTAGTTAACTGCTTCATGGATTGGACATCCAGTTCCGTAATCTCAGACTATTGAGCTTTTTAACTCTTAAACCACAAGTCGACGAAAATTATAAATGTATGGTCATTGGTCAGCATAGTTCTCTTGTAAATTTACACATGCACCACTTGCTAGAATTATTCATGTTACCATCGACAGAGGCTATATTACCAGAAGTTTCAACCCTATTCTTCATTGACAGGGTTTTTGAAAACTGATAAACAGGTTAATATTGCTCCTCAGGAATGATATGAAGAAATACGTTAGACTACATTACCCACGTGACGCCCACCATTATACCAAAAACACGGAGATTTTTGTGATTGGGAATTTGAATCTACCAGCAAGGAAATAGAGTTCATTTCCCTTTGCTCTTAAATGTAATTTTCAATTTTGAAACAAATTAAAATGAACTTTATCGTCTTTAAAATAAAGATAAAACTAAATTGCCTTGATTATGTACCTCCTATGGAACAACGGGTCTCATGAGGTTAGGGTACGGTCGGCCTAATAAGTAGGCTAACTGTACTAGCATCAGTGTAACAGACAATCTAGTAATATTCAAAACCGACCAAAACCTTCGGGCGCGAGTCGGACTCGCGCCCGAAGGGTTCCGTGCCATTATCTATACAACCACAGAGTCTGTATTAAGATGAGCAAAAAAACGGCATAAAAATCACGTTTGTTGTATGGGAGCCCCCTTAAATATAAATTTAATTATTTATTCTTAAAGTGAATATACAACTAAATATTCGGTGAATATTTCAAGTGTCTACCTGTTGCCGTTATTAATATCGAGCAAAAAAACGACAAAAAAACACTTTTGTTGTATGGGAGCCCCCCTTATATATTTATTTTATTTTGTTTTTAGTATATGTTGTTAGAGCTGCAACAGAAATACATAATTTGTGACAATTTCAACTGTCTAGCTATCGCGGTTCTTGAGATACAGCCTGGTGACGGACAGACGGATGGACAGACCGACAGACAGACAACAAAGTCTTAGTATTAGGGTCCCGCTTTTACCCTTTGGGTACGGAACCCAAAAAGGAATTATGGTGGGGTAGGATGACACAATACTGTGTTACAATAATGGCTCTTAAGCATAATGGACTTTGGACTGTATGTTAAAATTTCCCTAAGAACATCTGGCCACTGATATTAATAGATCAGTCAATCAATCTTAAGTGTGAGGATGTTTCATAATGATACACATTTGTTTAATATACTAACATTTCATTATCAAAAATATTTGTAACAAAACCAAATTAGTAGGTACAGCCAACTATCAAAGAGATGTACATCTACTTTTTCAACTTAGTGCATTGTTTAAAAATATTAATAATACACTATTAGAATACCAGGTGTACAATCCAAATGGGTCAGTATGGTGAAGTCGGAAACTATGAGAGATAGCGAGATCTCTTCTTAGGAACCATGACGTCGATTTTAGATTTAATAATAATAAAAATATATATTTAATACATATTTTTAATATTTCAATTTTGTTGTGCTTCTTGCGACTTGCAGATTTTATACACATTGATTTTGACCAGGTTCGATTCCCGGTTATGTATGAGAGTTAATAAAAAAGTTTGAATGTAATTATTATTAAATCAAAAATCAACGTCATGGTTCCTAAGAACAGATCTCGCTATCTCTCATAGTTTCCGACTTCTCCATACTGACCCATTTGGATTGTACACCCGGTATATATACTTTTTCATATAAGATTCTTATTAGATATTAAAATTAACTAATTAATCTTTTAGGTTTTTAGTATTTTTTACAGAGATAATCTAAAGAAAGAAACTGACTGGCATATCAACGCACAGCTTGAACCGCTGGGTCTAGAGATCCAAAATTTGGCACACAAGTTCCTTATTTGGCTGCACTACAAAAGGATTTTTGGAAATTCATCCCCTAAGGAGCTACAATAGGGGGAGTAGCGGGAAACTAATTGTACGCGTACAAAGTCGCGGGCGTCTTCTAGCTGAAGATAAAGAGCAAAAGGTGGCATTTCCCGAAGATTCAGTAATAAATAAATTGTTGCTTTGTTAATGCGTTGATTTTAAATATCATCATTTTAAATTGATCTGTATCAAAAGCAAAAAATTTACTTATTTCTCTTTGTGTCACTATTCATGGGAAGCAGCGAAATAAACATAAAACAAATTCACATAAAACATCCAGCAGGAAAATATATTCAGAATGCTTAATAAAACATCTATAAATTAATAAAAGTTAGTGCTTAACAAGCAGAATTATGTTAACAACTACATTATCTGTGATGCTTGCAGTATAAAACTTCACAGACGCCTGATATTGCATATATTCATTTAAAAGCATTGCATTGCCCTTTGCCCCTACATTAAACGAAGGAAAACAAAGATAAGGCATTGGTTGACTGTATTTAACCTTTTGTATGACAGAATGTGGATCCTTAATCCTGTTTAACTGCTAGAATGTGGATTGTGCTTTAGAGTAATTGTTATATAAATATCTCGGCACAGGGTAATAATGTCACTTCACCAGTCCCGGCATGCCAAAGGTTAAGTAAGAAACATTACTACAGTTATTAAACATTGTTAAGTAATGTAGTTTTTTATTAATTCATAGTCAAATAATAAGAACATAAATTAAGGACAAAACCAGATCTGAATCATAAAAAACCAACACATGTTTCTTGCTTTTTAGGAAAGAGAGCACTGATATAACATCTAGTGTACTTTGATTTACTTTCATATTAAATTTTAAGTCTCGTAATATATGTGCACATCATTATATTACAAAATGTTTATTAAATTGCTCCGACTCTCATTTAGCTGCAAATTTCCTTTCTATTTGGCAGCCACTTTTATACACAAAACATGAAAAAATATCCTATTAATTTATAAGAGTACTAGTCAGAAACCTAAATAAATTAGGTTTTTAAACTATTCAAACCTTGTTGGATACAAGTATTGCACTTACAACATTGGGAGGTATTTGATGTCCAGGCAAATACTTCACATTTTCATGTGTTTCATTGATGATTTCTGTTAACTTTTTCCCTTCAATCATTTCTTCATACACCCACATTGTGACCCGGTCTTCAAAGTTTGGTAGCCGGGCTGCATTTCTTCCAACAATTTTAGCAATTGCTGATCCCCTAGTAAAGTAAAAATATATTTATAATAAAGAAGCAGAAATGTAATTATTTTATGAACCTTGAGGATTAACGTGAAGGTGTAATTACGCGAAAGATATATATCAAGGCCATTCATAAATAAAACAACATTTCCGGATAACGTGGAACCTTAGTAGGGAAGGTTATTCCTTGTTATGTCATCGCACAAGAAACGTAAGGGTACGGAACCATTCCATAACAGACGAGTATTTCGCCGTAACGAGGTGTTGAAGAAAAACAAGTGTTAACAGAATATATAGGTACTTTATCTATCAAACTTACCAGTTACCTGATCCAATGATGCAAACCCTATTCTTGAGTTGCTTTTCTGCCATTATAAAGATTCACAAAAACTTGATTCAATTTATATAAACGTAAATAAAAATCAAACACTGGACGTCAGCCCCACCGTGTACAAGAGAAGCGACTGATTATGCGGCAATGGCCATGCCAGTGCGGACCGTCGGCAGTTACGCACACTACTGACGCCGCGCAATAAAACGATAAAGTGATAAGAAGACAGACAAAATGATAACTTGACTCAGTTGCACACGGTGACAGTACAGCCCCAAGGAAACATAAATGTGAAAACTGGGCCAAGTTCAGCATTTTTCATGGGCCACCATACTATAGGGAAATTTAACTTTGCCTGTGATGTATCATTCTTCCGAGGCAGAATATTTCTTGTGTAAAATTTTCAATGTGTTAACGTATTATTAATTATATAAATACATTTTTTTTTTCAGATCCGTAAGTCATCACCGGCAACACACACTGGTCAAAGACTTTTGACTTCAAACACTGCGGTAATTTGGACGAAAAAACACTGCGAAGCTTCCCGAACGCTGCCCAGCCGAGTCGGATTCGACGAGTGACCTCTTTCTCGAAGTTGGACCTACCTAACTGGACCGTTTGTCCCAGGTATACATAGTCGTCAACAACTTCGAGTGCAGAGCCTCCGACAATCACGGGAGTTGGCACAACATGGACATTAGACATGACTTTCGTCTTGTCCATGTTCATTTTCAGGCCAACTTGGTCGGAAACTCTGCTGAGGTCAGCGAGCATAGCACTGAGGTCCTCCATGGTTTCAGCCATGACTACGATATCGTCGGCAAATCGAAGGTGAGTGATGTACTCGCCATTAATGTTGATGCCTCGTCCTTTCCAGTCCAGAACCTTAAAAGCATCCTCCAATGCAGCGGTGAACAGCTTCGGAGATATCACATCCCCTTGCAGACAAGGGCAGCGAGGAGTCAGAACTCCTCGCTGCAGAGGAATAGGCTTTGTGCTCTGGTCCTGTAGTCGGACGGACATAGTGGCGTTTTCGTACAGACACTTCAACACTTCGATATATCGGTAGTCAACTTGGCACCGCTGGAGAGACTGCAGCACAGCCCAGGTCTCGATCGAATCGAAGGCTTTCTCGTAGTCCACAAATGCAAGGCAAAGAGGCAGGTTATACTCTTCAGTCTTCTGTATAACCTGCCGCAACGCATGTATGTGGTCTACGGTACTATAGCCTTTTCGGAAGCCGGCTTGTTCGGGAGGCTGGAAGTCGTCAAACCTGCGCGCGAGACGATTCGTGATGACTCTCGAAAACAGCTTGTAAACATGGCTCAGAAGTGAGATGGGTCTGTAATTCTTCAGCAAGGTGTTATCACCTTTTTTGAAGAAGAGCACCACCACACTTCTGTTCCATGCTTTTGGCGTTCTCCCTTCGTGGAGGACGGAACTAAACAGCGTCTGAAGGCCTTTAAGAACTGGTTTACCACCCGCCTTCAGGAGTTCGGCTGTAATTCCATCGTCACCTGGGGCCTTGCCATTCTTAAACTGTTTGAGAGCCATACTAATCTCGTACAGGCTGACGTCCGGAATGTCGTCGGTATAGTGCCGGGTTAGTCTAGCCCTCGGGTCTTTGGCTAGATTTTCAACGGGTGTTCGGGTTGTCGTGTAGAGTTGCCCATAAAACCTCTCGATTTCCCCCAGTACCTCAGGCCGGATGAAAGATCCTGCCGTCGTCGGTCTTCAGCTTCATCAATTGGCTTTGGCCAACAGACAAATCTCTGGTAAAAACCTTAGAGCCCCTGTTACGCTCAATAGCCTCTTCAATACTTTTAGTATTAAATCGGCGTATATCGCGCTTCAGAGACTTTGATATCTGTCTGTTGAGCTGCCGATAGCGACAAGCATCACCAGAGGACTGCAAAACCATCTCGCGCCTAACCTCCATGAGCCTAAGGGTGGAGTCCGAGAGCGTCTTGGTTCTGGCACGGCGGATCTTAAAGTACTTAGACCCAACCGCATGGACAGCTTCCACGAACCCGTCGTTGAAATCGTCCACGTCACTTCCTAGGCATTCGAAACGGTTTTGGAGTTCGAGCTGGAAGCTCTCGGGGTTTTGGAGCTGGGCGGGTGCCGGGCGGAGCGTAGACTTCATCAGTCGAGACCTTTCAAGCTTGAACTGGATATTCAATGAGCCTCGTACCATACGGTGATCACTCCCGGTTTTAACCGCACTGATCACGGAGACATCATTGAATATGTGCTTCTTCGTCGACATGATAAAGTCTATCTCGTTCCTCGTTACACCATCAGGGCTCATCCAGGTCCACTTCCTATGCTCACGTTTTCTGAAGAAGGAGTTCATCATATAGAGTCCCTCCTTCTCCATAAAACTGCCCAGTAGGTGACCCCGGTGATTCCTACGCCCCACTCCAAATTTCCCCACTCTCAGCTCTTCACCGTCTCGTTTGCCCAGCTTTGCGTTGAAGTCCCCCATAACAACCGTGAAGTGAGTTCTGGAGCTGTGCATGGCTCTGGAAACATCCTCATACACAGCCTCCACCCCATCGTCGGAGTGCCTCGAGGTCGGAGCGTATACCTGTATGACCTTCAACGAATAACGTTGAGTCATTCTTAGTATGTACAAGGCACGCTACCCTGCTCGACACACTCTCGATCTTCACCACGTTGTTTACGAGGGACTTGTGGACGATAAACCCGACACCTCCCTGGGACTGTTGGTCGCCCTCCCGGAAATAGAGCAGGTTCCCGGACTTCAGGGTCATCATGTCCTCGCCCTCTCTACGGACTTCTGATAACCCTATGATTCCCCATCGCAACCTGCTCAATTCTTCCTCCAGTTCCAGTAATCTTTCGTCGGTCCGCAGTGTTCGGCAGTTGTATGTTGCCAGGGCCAAAGGTCGTCGTCGTCGTGAGACGTGGGCGCTAACGATGGGCCTCATATGAAAGCTCAGAGTCACTCAGAGGGCTATGGAGAGAGCTATGCTCGGGGTTTCTCTGCGGGATAGAATCAGAAATGAAGATATCCGCAGTAGAACTAAGGTTACCGACATAGCCCGAAGAATAGCGAAACTTAAGTGGCAGTGGGCGGGGCACATTGCTCGCAGGACTGATGGCCGATGGGGCCAGAAAGTTCTCGAATGGCGTCCACGGACCGGGAGACGAGTAGGTAGGCCTCCAACAAGATGGAGCGACGACATCGTAAGGATGGCGGGATCGCGATGGATGCGGAAGGCACAAGACCGGTCTAAGTGGAGAGCCTTGGGGGAGGCCTATGTCCAGCAGTGGACGTCTTTCGGCTGATATGATGATGATGATGATGATTTATTTATTTATTTATTTATTGAAACAAAATCCACAGCTCAATATATAACAATTTTAAAAAAGTATTATGTATACAAATCACCGGCCAGTAACGGATTTACATTTTATAATTTTTAACTGCTAAATAACACACCAAACATTACATTAACTAAGTAAGAATTTAGAAAATTCAGAAACAAACAGACTTTTAGGAGAATTAAACAGAAAAGGGCAATTTAATGACATGACTAGATGACTACGAAACAAAACATACGAGATACGAATACAAAACAAAATATACGAATGGAATGACGTGTGTGTGTGTGTGTGTGTGTGTGTGTGTGTGTGTGTGTGTGTGTGTTTGTGTGCGTGTGGGTGCGTGTGTGTGCGTGCGAGATCGGCATTTCACACTTGCGGCAACAACATAATTATATTTTTCTTAAAAGAGACTCTGTTCTGGCGAAATGGGTCCACAGATTCAAACAATTTGTTGTATGTGCGTGGAAGACGAGTGGCAAGACAGTTGCAGCCATATTTGGTGCGGTTAAAGGGGACTGCAAATAGAGCTGCATGCCTAGTCCTTTGGGAGGTCGCTTTGAGCCTCAAAAGTACTGACGACAACTCACTACAGTCCAGAGACCCCGAACATGCATCGTGTAGCAGCATCATATCACGAACTAGTCGCCTGTTTTGAAGCCCACAAATGTTATGCAAAATACACGACTCTGCGTAATCTTTTGTTACAGTACGAGAACGGAAATTCAAGCTTTTTATAAGTTTCCGTTGTATCTTTTCAACGGCAGTGCAGTATTTTATGTACTGGGGGTTCCATATCGTACTGCAGTACTCAAGTATGCTGCGTACATATGCGTAATATAGTACTTTGATGCACTGTATATCTTTAAAAGGCTGTGTAACTCTAAGAATAAAACCAAGATTACGATAGGCTTTGTCGACAATCGAATCTATATGATTAGAGAAGGTAAATTTTGCGTCCAGAAGTACTCCCAAGTCCTTTACTTTATCCACTGATATTATAACTTTATTGTCTATTTTATATTTATGTATTTTGGGATCGCTACGCCGTGTGAAACTAATGTGGTTACATTTACTCACGTTAACACTTATGCGATTTCTTGCATAATATTTTGACAATCGGTCGAGATCCTGCTGTAACATGGCGCAGTCATGTTCAGATTTTATATTACGATAAATTTTGGTGTCATCAGCATATAGTAGAAAACGTGAATTTTTAATACAAGTGTCAATATCGTGAATAAAAGCAACATAGAGCAAGGGTCCAAGCAACGACCCCTGTGGCACTCCGGAAGGAATAGACACAAAAGACGATCGGAGGCCACCAACAACGACTGCTTGGCTCCTATTTTTTATGTACGATTCAATCCAGCGGAGCAAGTTACCACAAACTCCTAGCCTATGTAATTTTTGCACTAGTATTACGTGATCCACTCGATCGAAAGCCTTTTCAAAGTCCGTGTAGATCACATCCACCTGACCACACTGCTCCATGCCAGCAAGAACATCTACTGAGAAAAGTGCCAAGTTTGTTTCCGTAGATCTGCCTTGATGATGATTATTTTTTTTCGTCTGGAACCTCACGAATGCTTAGCCATTTGTCAAGTATTTTATTTTGAATAAAAAATTAGGGACACAAACGCGGGATATTGTACAACTAATAAACGGGAATAATAGGGAAATATGGATCAGTAGAGTTGGTTATAGGTGTACTGCCTTTTTGCCGAATTATGTTTCGTCAAATTTCATTTGGCAATCAACTTTTCGCCGAAGTTTTATTTGGCAAATCAATCTTTGGCATAATTTTACTTCGTAATTTTTTTATTTCGCTACATTTTTATATTGCAAAATTTTATGTGGTAAATAATTGTGTAGCAAATGATTTGCTTAGGCAAATCAAAGACAACTTTTTAATTCGCAGAATTATTATAAAGCGTATTATTATAACGCCTTTACACTTTTGGCAGACTCATCATTTGTCAAATCTTTCACTTGGCTTAACAACTCTTGGACGAATAACGTTTAGTTGATGCAACATTTCCCTTTTCATACATTTGCCAAGATAGAAATAAGTAAGAAAAAAATAACAAATTCTTTGGTTGGAAATTATTATATGTGTGCATGAGCGAGCGAGCAAGATCTTCCTGGGCAAAACTGACTCGGCAAGGTTAGGTTAGAAGGCTATGGCGGGAGCGAAGCGCAGCGAGCTCCCGCCTTAGCCTTCGAGGTTATTTTTTATGACATCCCTTGAAAAATAAAATCATACTGCAAATTGAACCTTGCATTCTAAAAAATTAGGTTAGATTTCATAATGCCATTCAATATGTTGCTAAATCAAAGTATGCCAATCAATACATTTGACGAAAACATAATTGACATCTTAAAAAATCCCACGTAATAATTTGTCTAACAATAATTTATCAAATCATTAGTTGGGAATAGATATCAGTGCGAAACGTTGAGTTGGGAAATAAAAATTTGACCAAATAAAAATATGGGATACGTAGTTTGGCGAGTTAAGAATTTGCTAAATAATTTTCGGCGAAACATTAGTAAACCTTGGTTATAATATAATACGGATTAATAAATTACATGTATAAAAATATAGGAAAAAAGAGGGAATAAATATTATAATTTAATGTTGTTACATTATATAAAAGATTCTATAAAAAAATAAATAGAGGGTCAGGGGAAGAAAGTAGGATATTTATATTTGTAGGCGGTGGGACATGATGGGAAATAAGGTTTTCAAAAAATTGAATATGGTCATACATACTGCAAGCGATAAATATATGATTCAAGTCACCAAACTCATCCCCACAGTCACGCAGGACTCCTTGATATTTTCATTCTAGCCAGACGGGCAGGAGAACACGTATGGCCTAGACGCATTCTAATAATGACTGAAGTGGCTCTTTTACCTAAACGAATTTTGAAAAACCAAGGTTTTAATGTTAATGCCTTTGAATATTCTTGTAATATTTCCCTTTGGAGTGAGTAGATTTTTCCCAAGATTTTCCCCAAGATTCCCTGAGATAACTCTTGGGAAGAGAAATCACATCATGATAATAATTTAGATACATTTTAGATACGGGAAAATATCACCAAAAATACATTTTATATTCTGTTTTATCTTGAATAATCCCGGTGACAGCCGTATTTCTTAATTTCAATCACTTACTATCTATAGTACTTAATAATATACCTACAAGCGAGGTATTTCAAAATTGGTGATTATTTATTAAAATTCCTGAATGACGTTGCTAGATTTGTACCAATGTAGAATTTAAGTAAATAATAAAATAAAATAAAAATAAAAATAGTTTATTTAAATGTGTAAAACAATTACATTTCAATTTGAAGATTATTCGGTACACTTACTTAAAAAGTACACACGCATAGTTCAACTTACAAAAGAAACAGAGGCCCCCAAACTAGGCAAAGCCTGTATCTTGGGAGACCAAGACAGATTAATATTAACATTAGCAACTTCTACTTAGGTACCATTTACAAGTGTTTTTCCTTTTAAGAGCGTCTAGAACACACAATTGCAAGCCTAGAGCATTTAACTTAATAATAGTGTTTCTTACAGAGATCTTCAGAAGCATAATAACCTAAAGTAAGCAACCAGTCTGATATTAGCTTTTTGGCTTTGTACATTTTACAGTCTTTGATATTGCAAAACCTTAATACTGCATTATAAACAGATGCTCTAACAAAATCACCAAATCGTTTTGCAAAGATTGAGTTAACTGAGGGGAGTTGCAATCTGTATACTCTTTTTTGTAGCATTGATTTATGGAGATCAGAGCCAAGTAGTTGTTTATGAGTGAGAAGACAAGTTTTGAGGATGAAAAGCTGTCGAATAGACAAAACATGCGCTTCCTTGTACAGGTCTGAAGTTGGATGCCTAAAGGGTTTTTTCAACATCACCTTCAGGACCGATCTCTGAGCTCTTTCCGCTGTAATAAGGGTGGTTTTTGCGGCGCTACCCCAGGCCGTAATACAATAACCAGCTACAGACTGGCAAACGGCAAAGTACACCATTCTTAGAACATCCCTTCTAGCAGAGTCCCTGAGACACTTGATGATAGCTATGGTTCTACGTATTCTTTTTGAGATTGATATAATGTGTTGACGGAAACTAAGTTTGTCGTCCAAAATGATGCCAAGGTATTTAACATGGTGAGCGCGCATAATGCTATCACAGCCACAAGTGCCCAATGTAGGAGTGATACATTCGTGGATTTTAATGCTGTCTAGTTGGGATGGTTCTGAAGCAGAAGTTTTGTGAAAGCAAAGAAAGTTAGTTTTATCAGTGTTTAAGGTAAGTAAATTATTTTGCAGCCAACTATTAATAGCAGCCATCCCAGACTCTGCAGCAGCGACAGCATCACTCCACGAGTTACCCCTAAAGAGAACTACAGTGTCGTCAGCATAGCATAAGATTTGAGAATCTGGTAAATTTGTCTCATGAATGTCGTTCATGTATATTATAAAGAGGGTGGGGCCCAAGATACTCCCCTGGGGAACACCAAATTTAACTGGAAGCTTGCTGGAAGTAAAGTTAAACAAGTGTATAATCCACGGCACGTAAGTAAAAACCAACATGGCCGCTACTGCGCAGGTAGGTAGTTTCGACTGTACTCCCAGGCGAAAGCGACGCGCGCGCGGGTTGGCGGAGGTGAGAAGCCACTCCCGCCCCGCTCTCACCACAGGTGAGACCCTAAAATCGACTTCTGCGCAGTTTTTACTTACATGCCGCGCATTATAATGCTTGTTTATATGCTAGAGTTGTCACATGCATCACCTTAGACTGAACCTATAGTCAGTACTTTTAGGTATTTAAAAAAGTGTAAACAAACCAAACCACGAGCTTTGACGTATCAGTGTTGTGCTCCTATTGGCTGACAAACTGTCATCTGTCAATGGCACGTGGTTTTTTTGTTTACATTTTTTTAAATGCCTAAAAGTACAGACTATAGTACCCATCGACTTGATAAAAGTGCGTGGAGCTAACCCCATGTGCTTCTGTTAAGTCCTCAAGGAAAAATATTCTTTTACCGAACAATAAATTTGTCTTCAAGCGTGATATCCATGGACTTATTTTTTAAATAAATTCATAGGAGCATGTATTGACATTGGTGAAATAGACCTCAATATGGGTGAAAATCATTAATTAAAATTAAAATTAAAACAAAGTACAAAGGATTTTTTTTATTTGATCGCATCTCGGAGTTTTTAGTAAGTTACTCTACCTTACGTCCTAATGAGCACGGGACTTGTTTTGTTCGCTGGTTAATAATTCAGTGGTGAATTGAAAAGAGAGTTATAAAAGAAAAAAATATTACAACTTAGTCCTAGGATTCTTCTTGTAATTCTCTCATAATGAACTCATCAAATCTCTGAGAGAAAATAAAGACTAATTTTTCATGTATCACTTATTACCAGTGTGGTTGGAATACTTACATACATAGCGTCACGCCTATATTCCCAGAGTAGGGTAGGCAGAGCTACAAAATACCAGCAACTGTAAACTTGTTGATAATTCTGTAACCACATTTTGCACAGTCAGGCTAAGTGTGGTCGGAATAGTAGAGCTATTCTAACATCTCTTAAATTCGCCTGAGGACATCAATTATGACCAGTTATAAACTTGATTGATTATTTTTATTCGATTCAAAGAAAAACATTCTCTAAAATTGAAAGTGACGTGTCGATATCGTGACGATGATAAAAAATAATTATTAACCTCTCGTATGCGGTAGGCAGAACATTTTTCGACGGCTCAACTGCGGCGACGCGGTCACGTGACCAGTCACGTGACATCAAAGCCACAGAAACGGCGGCTATATTGAATATTTTTATGTAACGAGCGATTTTTGGTAAATTAGATTACTTTATTGGCTAACATACAATAAACTTTAACCCTAAGAAGCCTCATAATAAGGTTGAAATTAAATTCGAGTAGGTAGCAAAGCATTTGGTGCAGATCTGCTCCCTAGCAGTTAACGTATATGGAGCAGATCTGCTACTAAGCATACGAGGGGTTAATGTACTCGACTGTCACCACTCTACCGTTTCGTCCTCTAGTGAACTTTAAGTACATTTAATTTTAGTTCTACCTATTCCGACCACTGCCCATAACGAAAAGTGGTTATCTATTAATAATCTTCACGGCTGAGATGCAATTACAGCTACTACATCTTTAGTCTCCAACAACTGGGCCAACTGTACTGTTTAATATGCTACAGCTTGACCAAATAAATGTAAACGACGAGTAGCATTATTTCAGAGTATCGATACACAAATCACACTTTTTTTGAACTTGGCTTATGCACTACCGTCTGTCTGAATAGGTAACCAATTGTTGCCAATCTTAAAAAGACGTATACCTACAAGCTTTACAAGTCTTGCAAAATTTTACTTTCAATTAATTCTATTTTTTATAACATTAAATATTCAAAAAAGAAACGCGTTGAATTCTTTGTTCTTATTGCACTTCTTTTACAGGAAGAAGGAAATGGTTTCTCTCAATTTATAAAGGTAGATTCACACGCAGTAACCTGGCCACATGTTTTCCACACACAGCGTTGGTTGGACCATGGTCTTAGGGCTGTATTGATAAAGTAATCTCAACTGTAAAGCTCATCTCAAGATGCGTCAAAAATGACAGTTTTTATGGCTTGACGATTAATTTGACATATCTTGAGACGGGCGTCTCAACCAAGATAATTTTGAGTAAAGAGAGGTGCGTTCAGGCAAGTCCACATAGTGAATAGAATTGATGTATGAAGGATGTATTACATATACAGAATAATACATTTAAGATGTGTTAGGCTTGCCTGCTAGGTTCTATGTATTATTTCCATACAATTATATAATTGTAATAAAATAAATGGAACGGAACGGTAGTAAACGGTGTGTGTATTGCGGGTCTTATTGCAAAATATTAGACAAAGGTTTAAAGGCGTTAAAACAAAAGGCTCGAACCATCTTAAAACTTATCCATTTTTCATAGACCACTAGTTTTCCTTTTTGGCGCTAGTGTCTACGTAAAGTTTGTAATGATAGAAAGAGAAAACAACTCTCAGTGTTGAAATCGATTTTATCTTCTTATAACCATAATCAAGAAATTTCTCGAAAAAGCACATTTCGGTATGTACTGAGGTTTTATTCAATGTTCCGCATTTCTCATACTCACGTCATTTTTGAACTTCGACTGCGTCAGAGACAGTGTGGTGTCAAAGCGTGTTCCTAAACTCAGAATTACTGGTGCGATCGCGATTTTCTGGTAGTTTGCAAGTTGTGTATCATATATATATCGTAATCCATCTTCAGCAAAGTTTACTCGCAGAATTCTTATAAAGGTAATTGCAGTCATCGTCACTTCATTGTTACAAAGTAAGATTAAGTCGGTGTACATTTTAGTAAGTAGTGGTTTCGAGCTGTTTCTTGTAGTGTGCCGAATCAATATCGTATAATCATCATAGGAAAACCACGTTGAGAATTCGGATTTCGAGTTAGGGAAAATATATTCGTAATCACAAATCACCTCTTTCTGGCCAAGCTTGTGCTGTGCACAGCAAATGAAAGAGAAAGGAAATGCCTTAGACGAAGTTGAACAGACAATACTAGATTCTCCCTGGCATGTTTTTCAACTTTGCTCAGCTTGGCTATTGATCAAATAGTTCCCATTCATTATAATGTTAGAACATGTTTTTTTCCAATAGGATTATATTTATTAATTCTGAACATGAACATATTTTTATTACTCATCCATATGTTGTTATTCCGCTTATTTTAAACTCTTTTTATAGATTCATCTAGCTAGTGGCACATTGAGAAGTGTATAACTAAACCTTTGCAGGTATAGAGATGGTGAAAGAAACTACATTCTATGACATTCTTGGGGTTAAACCCAGTTGTACTACAGATGAACTGAAAAAGGCTTATAGAAAACTGGCTCTCAAGTACCATCCTGACAAGAATCCCAATGAAGGGGAGAGGTTCAAGCAGATCTCTCAGGCCTATGAAGTGCTCTCAAATCCAGACAAGAGGAGGATTTATGACCAAGGTTTGTGAATTATCTCAACTCTAATGATTCACTTTTTTAAAATACAGGATGGTTTTTTTACCTTGTGATTTTTGAGTAAATAAACTAAACTAATTTCCTCATGAAATTATTTGTAAAGTAGACTAACTCAAGGCAGAGTTGCCTCTACTTTTTAATACATTACTCTAATCTACATCAATACGTGCTACGTAGCTAAGCACTATGTGCAATGTTCAGATACGTGCCATAGCCTCTTAACACTCGAAGGTCTGTTTTATGGGTCAATCAACTTTTCTTTGTAGCTCGTTGCCATGGTGACGTCTCCTGGGTCACTCTTTAAAACCACGATTTTAAAGTATATAAATCCAGCAAACATCGGCTTTTGTGGCAATTACAAGCCCATTCTTTTATGGGTTTTCTTCCAAGCGTATTAGTAGTGTATATTATAACCATTTTTCTAAGGAACTCTATCACTGTTGTCTCCTGGCTTACGGGACAGAATAACAACAACGAAAAGTTGATCCACCCTTATGTCAAACAGCCTAAAGGTGGATACGAATTAGAGCAGCCTCGGATTGAGGCACGCATGGCTCACCTATTTTGCTCAAATTCGTATGCGCTCACGTGCTGTGCGCGAGCAGCTCGCGAGCGGCGCGCGGCGAGCCGTCAAGAGTCGGTCTTTTGACCGTGCTCAAAGGCGTCTCGGTGTGCGTGCCTCGCTTAATTTGGGCGTGTATCTAAGAGTGCCGCGGGCAGAACGAAATGTCGGCTCGCAGCGAGCACGCCGCCTACCCGCGCATGTTTACGTGCAACAATTTAGCTCGCAAGCAGCTCGTCGCGCGGGGCGAGCATGCCTCGGGCTGACCGCTCAGATTCGTACCCAGCTTAATACTCTGGTGTATTAAGTAACAAAATATGTTTTTTTTATTTTGTTTCAATGTAGGAGTGGTATCTAAGTTTCATCATTAAATTCATGGTTGTAGGTGGTGAACAAGCTCTCAAGGAGGGTGGCGGTGGAGGAGGCAGCTTCTCGTCCCCTATGGACCTGTTCGACATGTTCTTCGGCGGCGGGTTCAGTGGTGGTCGGCGCCGCGGCCGCGAGCGCAAGGGCAAGGATGTCATACACCAGCTATCGGTTACGCTCGAGGAGTTGTATCGTGGAGGAGTGAGGAAGCTCGCTCTGCAGAAGAATGTCATTTGTGATAAGTGTGAGGGTCGTGGTGGCAAAAAAGTAAGTGATGTTTTATTTATTTGCAAGTTAACCTTAAAAACACAAGATTTTTACATTAATTTACTGCATTTGGTGAAAACCAGAGGGGAATTTGCAGAAAAAAGATATAAAATTTTAGGCTAATTGTGCTCCTACGCAGCAATTATAAAACACACACATACAATCACGCCTTCATTCCAGAGTGTGGTAGGAAGAGCTATAGAAATACCAACAACTCTAAAGACTTGTGATTTGTTGTTTATTGGCAATTATAAAATATTACATAAAATTATAAAACATCTAACATCTGAACATAGCGTAATTCTACATATATTTATTGGGACACCAGATTAAGAAACAAAAAGGCCCTATTACCAAAATTAGTGAATAATAACTAAAATTCAGAAATTCTAAAATCAATGTTTTTGATGCTATAGTAACTTTTCTGCTCTAAATATCATGATCAACACAATCAGTGACATTGCATCCAGTGATTTTTCCCAGGCATCCGAGATATGTTTCACCAAAGTAGAATTGGTATCAGTAGTTGATCGTCCCTCGGTAAATCCGAATCTATGAAGTAGCTTATATTGATTGAATTGTCAGGATATTTGATTAAGAATTAATTTCTTAAAAACTTTACTTAGTGGTAGTATCGAAACAGGTCCAAAATTGGTGATGTATGGTATAACTGTGTTTCATCAGATCAGGTCAGAAAATACTGGAATATAGACACATTAATTAAACATAGTAGCTAGCTGTAGTATTGTAACAGAGAGGCCCCAAATATCTTTAGTCTTTTGATTACAACTTTTGGTGTAACATGATAATATTAAATACATTTTGCATTTTTTCACACTTGATCTTAATAACGTTTCAGCCTTATAAGAAGATAATTAAGATTTAGTGGTATCCAAAGGTGTGTTCGTGAAAACCAGCTCAAATGATTTAGCTAATATTTGGTAGTCATTTACAAATTTTGGCTATAGAGGAAATTTAATTTGGATCCAAAGATAATTTTGGTGCTCATTATATATTTATTGTCAATGTTTCATAACAGTCTCTAACTGCTCTGTGAAGCTCATCTACTTGTGTCTCGTCTAATATGTAGGTATTGCACTGTCAGCCTTGAATCTTTTTTTAAGACAAACTAAATCTTTGTTGTGCAAGTGGCACTTAGTCATAGTCGTGATAATATGTCAAGCATGACATCGCCCAAACTGTGACATGGTGTATTGTGAAATTCAGCTATTAAAACATTTACCAAAAAAATACATGCATACATACATAAAATCACGCCTGTTTCCCAGAGAGGTCGGCAAAGACCACTTCTTTCCACCTGCTACGATCCTGATCTCTTTCGCTTCTTCCACATTCATACATTACGTCATTTACCTTTGATTCAACAAATTGGCCGAATGAGGGCTCTTTTACACGTCGGTATATGCAATATTATAAATGTACTTATTAGTTGTCAATATGGTTACTTACCCAGCTTACCTTGCCTTAAGATTAAGGTTAGAAATCTCGAAAAACAATGTTCTGTTGTTGCAAGATTTCATGCCCTAAAAAAAGTATTCACTGAAAGGCAGCAACTTGGCTATGCCCTTGGCGTTGCTGACATCTATCCGCAATGGAGACTGTTTACCATCGAGTGGCTGGCCATCTCGTTTTACTTTAATGGCTGTACCGACTGTCTGACATTGTTAATTAATTTCAGGGTGCTGTGCAGTCATGCCCCACGTGTCGCGGCACCGGCATGCAGGTGCAGATCCAGCAGCTGGCGCCCGGCATGATCCAGCAGATACAGACGGTGTGCAGCGAGTGCCGCGGCCAGCGGGAAATCATTGACCCTAAGGACCGCTGCAAAGCCTGCCAGGTATCAAACTTTACACGAGCCCATTTTTTATGGGTTTTCTTTCAATAATATTTACTAGTGTATATTAAACCATTTTTCTAAGAAACTCTGTCACTATCACTGTTGTCTCCTGGGTTACGGGACCGAATAACGAGGTAGATCCACCCATATGTAATGGAGTAAGAGAAAAAATTGCAGTATATTTAGGCAACCTATCAATGATGATAGACATTTTCCTTGTACGTTAAGCGACCAATGACGTGTGCTATTTATCCAGACAAAGAATTTTGCTATTTGGTTATCTTGTTGATTTGCTCATTTTGCCTAATTGCTCGTTTTGTTACATTTGCATATGTATGTACATATGTATGTACACACTTTATTGTACAACAAAAAAACAGAAATTCAAATGCAATTCTCACAAAAAAGAATGTGCAAAGGCGAACTTATCTTTTAACGAATCTCTTCCAGCTAACCTTTGGGTGATTGAGGAAAATAGGAAAGCAAAAAGTGGCAACGAGTAGACATAATAATAATAATAATAAAAAAAAAAATAAAAAAAAAATAATGACATGATGCATGATACTTATTGACAAAAAATACCTTGTTTATTTTAATATAAAAACATGCGTATTATGCGTTTTTTTTTTAATAACATATATTAAGTGTCACCATTAATCATTAATTGTTCGCCAGGGCCGCAAGACCGTGCGTGAGCGCAAGATCCTCGAGGTGCACGTGGATAAGGGAATGACTGACGGACAGAAGATCGTGTTCAGTGGGGAGGGGGACCAGGAGCCAGAGTTGGAGCCCGGAGACCTCATCATTGTCCTTGATGAGAAGGAACATGAAGTAAGTACGGACTGTTACGACACATGTCTCACTGCCGCGAATGCGAACGGAATGGGTCTGTTTGAATTGTACTTTTTTGATTTTACCGTTATTTTAATAAGATTTTCCTAAGCTAACCTAGAATTCTACGTAAATGTCTTTTCCTTAGTAGTGGAACTCGCCATACTTCCCACGCACATAATTTTGTGCGTAAAACATTGTTACACAAAGTTTACTGTTGATTTACGGCCGAACCCTATATTCAAACCGCGGATAGATAAGGCTTACTTCGGGTTGAAATCTGACATTTGCCCATACAAAATGTGTCAAATTTTAATCCGAAGTAAGGCTATCTGTCCGCGGTTTGAATATAGGTTTCGGGTGTTAAATGACTCGCATGACCAAGTTATTTGTTTCATGGGTTGAATTGTAAAGTAAAAGTCGGGAGTGTAGTTAAAAGTACACCTATTCAAATTAATCAGGACATCCTGCCATTGATTATTATTTGTGGCGCTTTTTCGTAAAGACAATTTAAACTTCAGACAAGGCACTACAGGGAATCTTAGAATACGAATGTTTCGAGATTTATTATTGATTATTATTTTGTACATTTAGTGAAAAAAAATTCCTTCGTGTTTTTTTTTCATTTGGAAAACCAAAAGTTTTTAATAACAATGTTAGGTTAATTTACAACATTTAACTACATAGCTAATTACACATTTTCACAGCTAAATTCAAATTTAGACAGAATACAGCAAAAACAGAACGTTATCAACGAACTTGGAGACCCACTATTGAAATAGATGTAGATGATTATGGTTGGTTGCAGTTATTCAAGCGCTCCGGCAACGACCTCATCCTCCGGCTCAACATCGAGCTGGTGGAGGCGCTGTGCGGCTTCCAGAAGGCCATCCGGACCCTCGACGAGCGGGACATCGTGATCACGGTGATGCCGGGCGAGGTCACCAAGCATGGCGAAGTCAAGTGCGTCTTGAACGAAGGTTTGTGCGTTGTTGAAAATAAACATTACTTTATTTGAAATCTGCCAAGGAACCATCGCGATTTAACGGGTACACTACACAATTCCGAAGAGTCATAATTCCAAATTTATCAAAGTTTCGAATTTTCATGATTTGCTTGCAACCTGTCACTAATACACTAGTAAACTTCTTGGCCTGATTGTGCAAAATATGTTTACAGAATTATCAACAAGTCTTTTTAGAGTTGTTGGTATTTCTGAAGCTCTGCCTACTCCATTCTGGGAATGAAGGCGTAATGTTATGTATGTATGTATGTGATGAATGCATTCTTTTGTAGAATACTTTTTTTTGATATCGCTTATAAATCAAACCTAACCTAACTCCAAACATATGAATATTCGGAAAAACATAGTTCGGAATTTTAAGGTGTTCCCCGATGAAACTATCGGTTCGTCCTCTTGGGAGTTATGCTACCATAGACAAATACACAGATATGTGGATACAAAGGTACACGTCATGTTAACAAAAAATCATTTTGTTAGTTGACAAATGGATTAAACATCATGATATATATAAACAATCGTCTCAAAGCAAGACAGTTGTTTTAGAGGCATTCCATCTTAGTCCTCAGGGTTGGCAACGCATTTGAGGTCTTGGGTTTATAGTCTTGAGAATTCAAATGTCTATGGGTCTCAGGTTCCACTTACCATCAGGTGGCCTGAGTGCTAGGGTGCCTTCTCCTTAACATAAAGAAAAAAAAAAAAAAAAAAAAAGCAAGCTATTTTATTTTTTGTTTATTATTTACTGAGAAAATAAACAAATTTCTGCTAATGGCTAAAGTGCAAGCTACATGATCTTTTCTACGTGCTAGTGTTAGATTTGAAAATACAAAACGCATTTATAAACAAGATGATGTCACTCTGTACAAACACTGATAATATTCACCTTTTTAAAAAAATAAAATAAAATAGTATTCTTTTGAGACAAACCTCTAAAACAATCTTTTTATAGAACACTTTTGGAAAAACATGTTGTCAATTATACAGAAACTTCATCTGCGTCAAACACCACCAAGGCACCGCAACAGAGACAGATTCAAGGGTGCTATACCTCTCGTTTCATTTGTCCAAAATGTATTCTTTTTTTTGTTACTGATAAATTCATATGCTGGTTTGGTGAACGAAGTTACTCCTATTTGCAGGGATGCCGATGTACAAGAATCCATTCGACAAGGGCCAGCTCATCATCCAGTTCCTAGTTAATTTCCCCACCAACATTGCCCCGGAAATGATTTCCCAACTGGAGAACTGCCTGCCTCCTCGGCCCGTGGTGAGTATTTGGAGCTTGTTACTATGTAATATAGTCATAATTATGTCAAAATCCTAAACAATCATATTCACCGACTGTACCTCAGACGGGGTACGTTATGGACGTATAGAACTCACTAACAGTTGGGGTCGTAGGAAAATTTGCGTTGAAAAGTTTAATGTATTCCATTCTAATAATTCCAATTCAAATCAACGAATTGGCCGCATTAGGGCGGGTTCCTTTACACGTTGGTCATATAAAGTGAACCAACTTGGACAATACCATCATTGCAATATTATCGGTCATCCATCACATATCTATTAAAATTGATTTTGATTTTGATTTTGATATCTATTAAAATCTGTTTTTTTTTTTCTTGTAATTATTTTTAGATGAAACTGAAGGGTTAAACTCAATTTTTTAAGTGTAAAGTTAAATATTGCTTATGCGTTGGCGTTTTTCAAAATAAGTGCACTTGGTTAAGGACTAAAAATAAGTGTGGTGACTTTTCCATTACGTCATAATAAATCATCATACATTTATATACTGCCCTCATACTAAAAAAGGCGGTATCTCAAATTTAATAAACGAAGCAAATTCAATCCTCACCCGTTACTCATATGGTCGCACTTGCTACAAGAGTTTTGTCTGAGGTACCATTTATTTTGTCTTAGGAGTTTAGTTAATTTTCGTGACGATATGGTATATCGTACCCGTTGTCTAAAGTTCTTGGCTATGTGAACTTTTTTTTTTTGAAAAACGCCCTAGTACCCTAGTTATTCTAATTAAATACGTAAATGTAGTAACGATTCTATGATTGACGGCGTTATCAAATAGCTGATTACTAAGCGAGGTTATGCGAGGCACGTGATCGAGTACGTATTGCTATTGTCCTCGATTTGCGCAACTTCGGCGAAGGTTACATCATGAACCCTGGTGTAGGTGGTTTTTATTAGCATTTAATGTGATTGTTTATCGCTAATGTTTCTTTTTACCTGATTGCCCAAGACGGATGTTCTATACTGTTTTGTACTTTAATAGTTTTTTTTCTGAATCTTGGAGGATTTTTTATGCACACATAAAAATTTCCAAGTCTTAAAAATATTCCTACGTTATTTTGATATTTGGTAATTTATTGTGTTGGGGTCTATTTAGGTTAATTTGAAATAATTTGCTCTAAACCCCATATAGTATATTGTTTTAAATGATTTAAAATCACATGCTATAATCATGCAACACAATACAATACAAAACATTGTCCACTAAATAAAAACATTATAGAGAAACAGGTCAATTTAATACATCCATTTAAATCTATTTATTTTAAAGAATCATTTGTGTATTTCACTTCATAATATAATTGTCATATTTTATTATGATTTTTAAAATATTGAATAGTCAAATTTTTTAAATTCGTTTGATACTAATTTCTTTTTAATAATGTTAAATTTAACCTGAAGAAGCTTCTTTTTGTCAGTGTTTTGGCTTTCCGGGTAAAATTTACCAAATGTAAACATACAAGTATCGGTTGTTTTTGTAATTTTATATTTTGACTATTATGCATTATAGTAAATAAATCTTATAGATTTATACATGATAAAATAATGTGATAGTTATAGGGATTAAATCTAGTGGTTATGAAATTATAGCATTTGATTTAGATCAAACGAGACTATATAGTTGACTATAATAGTGTAGGGATATACCCTTAGATATTTTGTATCCGTGTGAGTATGTATAAAGTATGTTATGGTCGTTTAGGAGGGGTGTTAAGTTTGGAGCTCGGTGTGACGGTCGGTATCGGTTGTCGGGCAGGTGGAGATCCCGGAGCTGGCGGAGGAGTGCAACCTGGTGGAGCTGGACCCCGAGCAGGAGGCGCGG
Organism: Acleris holmiana; assembly: GCA_949316455.1. Lineage (NCBI taxonomy): Eukaryota > Metazoa > Arthropoda > Insecta > Lepidoptera > Tortricidae > Acleris > Acleris holmiana. The sequence continues at coordinate 21,244,320 of OX438769.1, forward strand.
CGCCGGCGCGCGCCGCACGCCGCCTACGAGGACGACGACGACCAGCCCGGCCTCAACCGCGTGCAGTGCGCCACCAGCTAGGCGCGCCGCCGCCACCTCCTCCCGCCTCCTGCCCTCCTCGTAGCTCCGTCGGCTCGGCCGCGCTCTCTCCATAATCAGCGAGAGGGATAGCTTCCGAAATTTCAACGGCGACCCGCGCGGCGGAGTCACTCCCATCAATGAAACCGTCCGAGCTTGCCCGTGAAAATATTGCACGATCTGTGGCCCGTTCACGAAGCTACAGGTTACAAATCAATACCAAAATGTTTATTCAATAAATTAGCCACCTGAGAGCTCTTTTACTCGTCGGTAATATGCAGTGAATCTACTAGCGCTTCGGACAAGACCATCATTGCGGAGAAGAAGCGCCAAGAAACTCTAGCAGAGGGTCATTTTTTTCAATCAAAAAGTACAGTAATACTTAAAAGAAAATTGCATTACAAATACTTAATAAAGTAATACTTATTAAAGCTAGAACAAATAAAATCATTACAAATGTGAGACTAGTAACATTAAACTAAAAATAATGAATGATTCTCGGAGAACAACACGATGAGGTCTCTATATCAAAAGCCATAAATAGAAAAATACACTGAAGAATCGGTCCTTGCAAGCGTGAACAAACCGAACCCCAAAAACAGCACCCGTTCACGAGTATGACGCGTATCTCGGCCATCGTCTCTCTCAACCATGTGTTCGGGAAAGTGACGACCCGATTACAAGCAGAACTCTCTAGCTTAAAGGAGTTAAAGAGACTTCCCCCTTGTAACTTGTAGCTTCATGAAACGGGCCTCAGATAAGAGCTAGTTAGCACCGTTAATAGACCTGATTACTTCTTGACTTATTTTATCCTTGGGCAAAATTACCATCGAAAGAAAAACTGAACGGTTTCATAATACCTTAACATTGTCAATGCTATGTCAAAAACAAAAGGAGTCGCTCACACGTCAATGTCACCTTGAAACCAGAGCAAATGCCAACCTTATCTCATAGAGACTCGGGTATTTTGCACTGGAAACCATGGCGTGGATATAAGTCATGGCGTTGCAAAATTTAAACCTTGTATGGCTATAAGCTCCGTCGCAACACTTCCACGAGATGATACTTATCGCTTAACTATGCCGGGGGAGTAAAACAAACAAGACCGAAGTTAGAGGATATTATAGAGGTCGGCCATGGGGGCCTTCGCAATTCTATCATCACCCCTGTTCCAATTCCGTTAAATAAAGTTTCGAGCGGTTCACTATGTGATGTGATTTCACTTATTACCCCTACTTTACAAGTAATCCACTTAATGTTAATTAGCTTGAAGCATAATAAGCCTGTCCGGTATTATCAGGTTAGCTAAGGTGACTGTGTTATAGTGTGTTAGTGTGGTTATAATTTATAAATATGAAGTAAATTATCGCTGTGATTTATAATTTCCTTTGCTATTTTAGATTTACTCTTGAAAGTGGCTAACCAGTGACTCGTATTTTACAGTCAAGGTCATAAATATGTACCTTGTTACTTTAATCGATGTGACAATTTCATATGGCAGTTCAAACATGACGTTAAATAGACAAAGTACTAAATTGTATACAATATTTATGACCTTGAGTGTACTAGCGACGTATCCGTACGATATACACTAGAATATATATTTTTGTTTAGCACGTAATAATTTTAAAATTGAACAGCATTTTTATTTATATAATGTTGTCTAAAGCAAGATAATAGTTTGTAGATTCAGTGTACTGAATATTCAAAATCGACTAAAATAAAACCACGACGTATCTATATTATGAAGTTTTTTTTTGTCTCATTTTTTTTAACCAAGCCATGTTTTGCTGTACGGATATAGCATTGGAAATGATAGCGTTTAGTCCAGATTCAGATTAACTAATAGATCTTCATCGTGCGATGGTGTTTTCAATTTCAAAGAACACCCCGTCCCATCACTCAAAATTGAAATCGTAATTTTGTGTCTAGATATTGTTTGACCTGAAATTATTTGCCCTAATCTCTCATTATATTATTTCGTATGAGAGCACGTCTCTTTCTTTTTGCCACATTGAGTGATCTCGCCAGATTTCAAAAAAAATTGCAGGTGGGTAGAAAACATCAAACTATTTAGAATATTATTTCTAATGTGTCTCAAAATATTTGTATGGAAAGTTCCTTTTGTGTTACCGATCTTGCGATATCACTCAAAGTGGCAAAAAAAATATGCTCAAGACCTAAAATCACATGATATTATCATTCATTTGCATTTTCACTTTACATAACTATCATATTCTAATCAAAATTTAGAACACTCATTTGGTGGTATAACAATCAAAATATATAAAAGAAAACATTATGTTTCCCGTTCGTCCGATCGGTTGACCGATCAATCGGTCCAATGAGACTTATTTCCTGATGGTCCGACTAATCGAACCTATGGGAAATAGATTAACCATTTGTCCGATCATAATAGAAAAATGTAGTAATTTTGAAAAGTAAGTACTTTATTAAATCTTATAACCAAAACAAAATTCTTCAAAATTCCCATTTCCGATTGCAGTGGTAATACTGCGACTGCACTTTTTTTTCAAATCAGTCTCACTATTCCCATTGAATTACAAAACGCCGAATGGTAATAGCGAGACTTATGTTCTCCTGCAAAATGTCTCATTCTTCCCATTTTGAGCGGTTTTTTTAAACGTCGGGTGTAAAATAATATACTATCCTACAGAAAAAAACAAATATACGCAATATAAAATTTTATTTGGGCTTTCAGTAATTATTTATGTATTTCTAATAATTGTATTTACAACGGCAAACCAAAATTCTTCAATAGTAGTAGAATAGGTCGCGAATAGTAGCGGCTATATAAACGCAATGGGGATAGTGATACAAGTAGTATCACTATTACCATCAATGGGAATAGTGAGATCTACCCTTCAAAAGCTAAAATAAAAGAAAAGCTTATTGTGTGCACTGAGCGTCATATTGTTTGTAGCATCCAAATTCCAAAGTAGCCAAGTTTGTTACACGTCCTTATTACTACGGTAATAATGATGTGTAACTATGCAGAGCTTCTTTGGATGCTACAAACTATATGGTGCTGACTGTACCTGTGGGTATTACACCTGTTCCTTACATTACCGTAAAAATCCAAACTTACAATTCAAACCGCTAAATTAACGGAATATCTACATAGTTACCTTTCATTAGTAATAGCCACCTTCACTCCTGCCTGCCTGCTGTACCTACTTCTATTCTTGCGTATACGTAGGTATTCTAATCTATAGGTACTAATAATCCTATGCAAAAAAAAAACTACATGACTGTACAAAATTGAAATAGGGCGTCGATCAAAAGGGAAAAATAAATCCCGTTGGACCGATTGGCTAACGGGGAACACTATATTCGATCGAAATCTTTGTAACCTAATGATTGATCCAGTACTTCCCGATCAGTGGTACTACTGTGGTGTTTAACAGTACTAACCTTGAGGAGGGCAACTTGTCCTAGGTTTAAATGATGGGATAGCAAGCTAGCTGTCCTGGGTACTGGATAAGTTAGGTTAGTTAGGATGCTTCTTATGACCATGGGGCAAAACCACCCAGAAATTGGTGCTCCGCTGGACAACATACATGTAGTGCTGCGCTGGTCAACGAAATGGAAGGTGCAGTGAATTGCTAATGAGTGATGCGAGCGGAAACTGCTAATAGTAAGTATTGATTTTTTGCTATCTGGTATTTTAAGATAAAGTATTCACGGTAACATAGACAATGACGCATTTAATATTTCCTATAGTGTACAAAATGTGTGAAATACCTAAACCGATTCGGATGTTTTTTGGTGTGGGTAAGCATCTAAATGAAAAATAAACCCTTAAGTCAATAAATACTTTTTTACAGGATATCTTGAAGATTTTGCGTTTTTTTTAGGGTCCATATCCAAAGGTTGCCGACCCTATTACCAGGCCTCTGCTGTCCGTTTGTCAGCGGGTTCTATCTCGCAAACCGTAGGTAGATAGTTTTCACTCATTAAGAGAGCGCCGAGCGTCCAGTGGCGTCCTCATTACTTTGTGTTTTCTAATAAACTAAAGTATTATCTTAAAATCTAAGAGCGCTTTCTGTTGGGCAAATGAATACACAATTTATAGAGAATATGACAGAAGACAGAACTTAACAATAATTGAACTATAAGTGAGTAGTTGCTCACGGAAAAAAGTGGCCACCTTTGTCTGTTAAGTTGGTGGTTGGTTTACACAAAGGTTAATTAAAGGTTATATTAAACTGTGTCAAATGTATGCTATATATAGATTTTAAGAAAAAAAAGCGGAAACATGCAGGCCTTTTGCTTCAAAATCCTCTAAGTTTATAGAAATAATAAATTGCTTTTAAAATATATAGTCAACAGCAATAAAAACAGGTCACTTAGTACAGAACTTCCATAGGAAGTTGTATTTTGTGTTTATACTGTGTTCATCTAGCAGTTTTAACTTTAAGGAAAGTAAAATACATGGCCCTAAGGGTTTTACTTGTGTAACTATCGATCCTCTGACTTTTTGCCGACAAATCTTTGACAAATGCATCGTTTCGCAACTTATTTATTTGCCAACCCACTTTTCTTTCTGTAACAAATATTTCAGGATTTTTATAATACTAACCTAGCTTAACCTATAGGATTCTACACGATGGTCCAGAAATAAATCCAGAATTATTTACAGTTTCTGAATAAAAGCAGGTTGTCAAATGATATGTTTGTGAAATGAATCATTTGTGAAACGTTGGCTATGAAATGATAGGATCTCTCAACTATCACTGGGTAAAAGTGTTTAAAACAAAGGCAGAATAAGGATATACAAAACATTTACTTAATAATTCTTAAAATGTTTTAACCTGTACAAGTAAGCACATGTGAGGTCATTCCCTAAAGCCATGTACCCACTGTTGGGAGAGAATCCGACAGTGTTTATCTTACCAATGTATTTTCCTTGAGTAGGGAAATTAGCAAACACATTGTATGAAGGAATGTGTACCAGCTTCACAGAATTTGGAATAACATTTGATATTGCTGCAATTATTTCAGTAGATGCATTGAACTTCAGAGCCGTTATTTTTGTTGTTAGGTTTGTGATTGTTTTGAATGGCTCAGGGTTATATGTGGTGCTTTCCTTTAATGCTGATGTTTCATAAAAGTTAACAATCCCCTCTCCACTTCCTGTAGCTAGTAATCTTCCACATTGACTCGCAGTCAAAGTTGATGCATTCACACACCCTTGGTCATAGAATTTTCTAAATGACCTAAAAGTAGATAAGTCCCACATAGTCACCTCCCCTTGTGTTCCATAACAATACAGCTGTTTGCTGTCGTGCGAAAAGCATACAGACACCACATTGGTGTTGTGTTTCATACGGCGAATTAACTCTTTAGATGTGGCAGATAAAATAAATATTTCATCAAAGCCATCACTTGTTGCAATATATTTTCCATTACTAGACACATTGAAGATTTTTGGTGTTTTTACTACAAAAGGTAAGTCAATCATTACTGGTTGGGCTTTAACAAGGTCATAGACACAGAATTGTCTACTAATGGACCTGGAAGAAATGAATGCATGGTTGCCATCTGGGGTAAAAGTAGCTGTAGATATTTTCCAACCTTTTAGCTTGAAGCTATGTAGCTTGTTATTAGCTTCACCTCCCACCGAGAGCAAGGAAATAACACCAGAATCACCAGCAACCAGCGCCACACTCAGTTTAGGATGGAACTCAACACATGAAATTTGTTTTCCTTCGTTCCATGTTTGAACATTTATCTTCGGCAATGTTTTTATTTCCAGTACTTTAGGCTTGAGCCCTGATATTTCCTTCTTTTTCAAATGTCCAGCTGTTCGTAGAATCCTGTCATTATCGTCTTCTTCAGTTTTGGATTGGTTAAGTTTGGCCCAATTAGGTACACCCATCAGAGTTTCATATTTTTGTTTGAGTTTGTCTGTATACAAAGCTTCTTTAGAGCCTGAAGTGGAGACCACACTGGCATTCTGATCATCTTCATCAAACCAAACTGGCTTCTGCTCTTCGGTTTTTATTTCAGGAGACTGCAACTTTTCTGATAGTTTTTTTGACTTGTGGAAGAGCAATTCAGATAACCTATAATGACAGAAGTAAATTTGTTTTAACAATTACAAGTGATTGATTACAGTCGTTTTAAGAATATTGTGTAAAAGTACATGACTTACTTATGCCCTAGTGTAGCCTAGTGTGATGTAAACAACAGACGCAAGCACATGATCATAACCTTACAGCAAAGCATAGTGAATAAAGAATACCAGCAGCTTACCTTTCCTCCTTCTCCTCTTGCATTTTACTTAGTTTTCTCTTCATTTTGTTATGAATTATACGTGTCGTAGTTTGGCAAATAATATGCTTTTGCGCTGTGCTCGATTAATCCATAATCCGAAACTCCATACAATTAACCATCAACCAAACCTATTGACATTTATTTGACGTAACATGACAGTGGTTGCTAAACAATATGCTAAATTTATTGAAAAGGCAAAGGATATTGTGCCCATGCCGCCAACTTACCATAGACAGCACCAATAGTTTTTAAACCGAAGCAGTTAAGTCCTAATCGGCAATAGATGTCACTGTTAAGTGTCGATAAAGCAGTTAGTAATGTTCCAACACTTTAGTTCATAATGCGGCCGCTAGATGACAATTTATGTCAATGTTGCATCTCTTTTCCTCTACCAGTTAATTTTTAATGCAAGAAAGATGTAGAGTCAGCCAACAGATATTCCTAGTATAGAGCTAGAGTTTCTTCATCATTCGTTATTCGCCGTGGTTCATTTCAATGCATCGTCGTTTTAGTTGCGATGGAATCGTTTTCTTAATGTTCTCAGTGATCGGAGAGTAGCTATATCGTTTCAATTTGTGCAGTGAAACCAATCAAAACAAAGTTTATGGAAACCATATAAGTTTGTTGCTCGGTTATGAAGCCAATTCTTTTTATTGTGTGACCTTTTTACATGCACGGATAGTGTGGCTACTAATGAACAAGATACAGTCGTAAAAAAAGTGCTACCTATTTTATTATCTCTCTCTAGCGGTCTATTCCGTTTTACAATGGGGCCGATAGGGGCACCGCCATAAAAATATTAGGGCCGTCGTTTAGTCCGTAATAAAACAATCAAAGATACGCTTGATGACATTCGTGCGTAAAAAGTGTCTCGTCGAGGATGGTGCAGCGCGTCATCGGTGCGAGGTCGCGGAGCGATGATCGGAGGCCCGCGCGCGATGCGAGGCGGAGCGCCGCTCGGTCCGGACGGAGCCCCGTGTGCAGCTAGTGAGCCGGCGGCTGGTGGAGCGTGTGATGTGCGAGCGCCATGGCCAGCAAGCCCGCGCTCCCGGCCGGGCCGCGCGCCGCGCCGCGCGTGCTGGTGTACGTGGCGGACCCGCGGCCGCTCGAGCCCGGCGCCGCCGCCGCGCCGCGGCCGCCGCTCTACCCGCTCTACCCGCCCGACCCCAGCCCGCCAGGCCCGCCAGGCCCCTCGGGCCCGCTGTCCCGGCACGCGCTCTACAGAACACAGATCGAACAAACAGACCAGACAAATCTACCTAACACCATCTTCTACAAATCGTTAAACAATGATAAACTGAGTACTTATGGAACAGCTGACAATGCGGTCCAAAGAACTGACTTTTATCACACTCAGCAGTTTTCTAGAGAGCCCTGTGTGAAGCTGGAGGATAAGCCAGTTGAAAGACAAACTAATATAGTGAGAAGAGACTGTAGTAATAGTTCAATAAATACAGATTGTGGTGTAGATAATTACAATGCCAGAACACCTATTGAAACAGGGGAGTTAGCTACATATCAAACTAGATGCTCTGGTACGTTGGGTTCAGACATTGTGCAGCCGCTGCAACCTGGTGTGCTTCAGCATGGGTATAACCAGCTGATTGAGAGTACGCCTCAGAGTGTTAGTGAGGGAAGGAATGGTATTGACAGAGAATTAGTGGACAAGAATTATGTGAACTATCAGTTTTTAGAACAAAGTGTTTCACATCAGTCAATAGTGAATCAAAGTATTAGTATATTAAATCAGCAAGTCGGTGTGAACCGTGGGAGCGCTGGAGAACCTGAGTGTGCTCCGCAATTGGTGCGCACACCAGAGGGGCTGGTGCTAGCAGTGCTGCCCCCCCAGGGCTCCTCGCAGCCCACTGAATGCACTGAACTTGCTACTAGGACTGTGCAAAGTGATATTTCACAAACAATTACTGTGCCTTTAGGCTGGAGAAGGATAGTGAGTGGCATATCAGTCCTTTACATCAGGTAAGACTGCCTACCTTTTTATTTAACTGCTAAGAGTCATTTATTTATCAGCCCCATTTATGTTGAGTATCATATTTCATAATATTGACAATGTCATGAAGGGCTTGCTATTCTATACTGCTATGTCCATCTTAATTATTCTTACATATTTTTTTTAGGTATTGTAGGTATTTGCCATATATTACATTATTCTTATGGTTTTTTTTATTATTCCAAGTTTAGCTAACACGCCTTTAGGAATAAAAAGGGTTCTCAAAATTAGACAGTTTCTAAGTTTGTCATTTATGATACCCTCCCACTAACATTCATTAAGTGTCACTGTTGGATTTAACGTGCGATATTTAATTAGTTAATGTATTCACGCAGTCTAAGCACTGCTAACCTTCTATTTTACATAAACACCTGTCTAGTGTGCGGGTTCTTTCTGCGGAGACAGAGAACAGTGACAAATTGTATGCAAACTTAATAGTAAAGAGCTTTCTGAAATGTTGTTCTAGTTAGCATTTAGCCAGGTTTTGTAAGAGCTGGACCGTGCTAGCATGGACTGTTGTCAGGGGCATTCAGGGGTATAGTTTACACTGTTATCAAATTTCTTATCTAACTGCATTAATTTATGATCTAAACTAAGTGAAAAGTGATTTGGACATATCAGTGTCAACTGCCTGTCCCAAATAAAATAATAAAAATAAACGAGTGACTCCGTCCACGTAGAAGTCGTTTTGGGATAAAACATAGTCAGTGTGCTATTCCAGAATAAAATCTATCTCTGTGGCAAATTTCATTTAGATCTGTTCATTTCAGCCATTCTGGGGTGACTGAGTAACAAACCCATTATACCTATCCAAACTTTACATATAGTTTAAAATAGTAAGATAATATTAGTGAGATGAACCTGAAATTGTGCATGTTTGTTTCATGGGGAGTGTTTCTGCCATAGAGAAATATTAATAATTTAGCTCTATTATGAAATTCCTTGATTCCACTTTATTGAAGATAATGCTAAGTTAAACTTAACTGTCTCAGTCATACCTAGGAGAGTTCTGAAAATCAGAGTCAAGGTTTGTTTTTTTGTTTGTTGGTATTGTCAACTATTCCTTTGTAACTTGTACACTACTTATCATATTTAGCATCTCAATAGGTAAATTCAACAAATCCAAAATATTTTGCCATTAATTAACAACTGGAAAAAAAAATAAAGCAGACAATAATATGAAGAATGACCTTCACAAGTACATACCTCATTACTATGAGGTATGTACTTGTGAAGGTCATCATACCTGACATACCTATTAAGCTTATCTAGTTATCTACCTAGGGGTCTTATTAACTTAGGGTATGTTCGATTTATTCAACAAGAGCATATTATTAAACGGGACGACGTGTCTATGACCTTTGCTAAAACTCGAAACTAGTGAGCAGCACTGGCGCATAGGTAGGTAGGTCGATCTTAAAAGTATTCCCCCACAAAAAAAAATGTGTCTTAAGTTTTCATCAATCCCGGTTCAGCAGTTCTATGAAGACAGTTACCAACCCGAAAAACAAATTTTCGCATTTACAATAGGTTGAAACACTACCTATTCCGTTGACTGGCGATATGTGTTTGTCAAGAGTCTGTTGAATATTGTCTCTCAAAGCTGATGATCTGTCCCCTTTATTATTATTATTTATGTACCGCAAGCGCTTCTCAATAAGCCTGTCCCCATAGTAATTACTCACTCTGGGTACAGCGTATTTACCAGCGGCTACCTATTGACCTGGTGCCATGTTCTTGGCTCAATTGCGATACGTTAATCTCTTGATTGCCATGTTGACTAACTGCCAATAAATACTTGTGTCTAAGGCCGCCTCCGGACTTGTCGGTATGCTTGCAGTAAAACGTACAGGCGGCGTAAACGCTGCGCATTGATTGGTAGATGCCACTGGTTGCCTAGAAACCCTTGTCGATTCCCTGTTTTACTGCAAGCATACCGACAAGTCAGGAAGCGGCCTAAGGATCTTCTCTTAGTAGGTATCTAGGAACAGTGTTTTTGGATTGCTCCCCCTTTCGTCTTAAATCCAAAGTGCCTACACGAGTTAAGTACTTACCTAAATGGAAACAACCTTGTTTGAAACTCGAGTACAATCCCATAACACCTACTTTAGGATACGTATGTATGTCATACAAACCGAATCATCTGCCGTTTAACGTTATACTCCATCTAACATTAATTTAATTACCCACCTACCTTAAGTTAGTGCATACCTACCTATCCGACCTCCGCGAAGTGTAGTCATTAAGCACTACTTTGCATCAATTTATTACGTTATCAATAAATAATTATTCCCGTGAAGGGTGCAGTGTTATCAACTTATCATCTCGTCTTGAAAACAGCCGTGTCGACCATTAACCAATACAATGTGCGACCCAAGCCTGTATCATTAAATAGATAATATCCAATTGGAAAATTACAAACCATTTTAGAGCCTTAAAATTTTAAGCAACTTTAAATGAATTCGTCTGAAATAGTGGACATAAACTTAACTTCACTTATTTTGTCTAAATAATATGTAGGTACCTATGTTGTTTCAGAGTCATAAAATATACAAGTTAATTGATCTTTCGAAGGTACCTTTATTGAACTAATGGATGTTGTTCGAGTTAGTTATGAAATAGGTGTGCCTAGGACCCATCAGCTCATCACTTTAAAGTGAGGACAAATAAAGCGAATGCGTGCGTTGCAGAAGTCTTGTCAACTTTGTGCATAGTAAACCAACAAAACAAACTGCAAACAATTATTTAGTACGTAATGTTATTCAATACGTTGTACCGCTCTTTTAACACAGGTATAAAAGTGCGTAGGTAACTAAAATTTCCATTTCGACACTAGACATTTTTAACGCTCGATCCAAAAAGTTAGGTTTTTATGTGTTTTAAGCTTTTGTCTGCCCGAACGGATGAAGCAAAATTAATTGAAGTTGTACTAAGCCAAGTTTTACGAATATCGTTAGGTCCAAATATGTTTTATTAGCTCCGACTGAAAGGACCTCGAAATTTTAGTTTAAGTCAGCTACTACTGTTCCTAATTTCCGTAGTTTGTCAATAAACGTTTTACAGAAGATAGTTAATTTGTCGTTGGCTACAATAAATGTTTGTAAAGATAAGTAGTAGGTAATGAAGTACGGAGCGGACACGAGACGGCGAGCGAGCCCGGATCGAGCGTTAACGTCGAATCAATCCGGCGTGAGTGGCCAAACCAGTCCGGCAGCTGTGCGGACGTGCGCCGGCGCAAGCCAGGAGAAACCTGCCGCCATAACACTTCACATAACATTACAAGGTTAATCTACCACTCCTGATACCACCATCTTACAGCAACGCAGTTTTCGCATTGTGAAGTTTCAGTGTGGACGTAAAGAAACCAGAGAAATGACATAGGCATCCCATTTTACTCCCAGGTTTAGACAGATATTTTCGGTCATGAGATTGCAAATGTCTATAACCCTTCCCACACCACTACTTACCATCAGTGTGCTTGTTTGCCTTCTCTATCCCATAAAAAACGCTTTTATACAGTTGACATTTACTAAATACGTGATCAACGACTGTCCAAGTTTTTGTAGTGACACGGTTCTAGTGCTGTTGCTGTGTGGGAGTTTTTAGAGCACTGGCCTTTGGTATTTATCCGATTGTTATTTTTCAATGTGTTCACCTAGGTTGTATCTGGAAATCATTAAATCTTATGTTCAATAATAAGTATTCACGTTTTGCATGCTGTCACCGACGGCTAAATATGTCGAACTAATATAAAATGACTTAAGATCTATGTATTTACCATAGTTATTGCAAATAAACAATCTGAATCTGAATTTGAATCATAGTAACCGGACTTAATTGTATAGCAATGTCAAAGATTACGCCCTTGGGAGAGGGCTAGGAAGCCGGGAGACGTCCACGTTTAGGCTGAAATTCTGAAACATTCATCGGAATTAAAGTAAAAAAAATAACTGATAGAGTATTTGCGCTTGACGTAATATACAGTTATCCCAGCATCTCCACCGTCTCTAATAATTATCATTTGCCCACATCAATACTATAACGTTCTGCCTATATAGGTACTAAGTATGATTTACAATATATTCAACTGGCAACCACCTTATCAGCTAAAGCGGTTGATTAAAAATTGAATGAATTTTCCAATGCACGGCTTTATCTCGTTTTTCCAAACTCTTTTGCTAACTATAGATTAAGTCACGTCGAAACCTAAAGTGAGCTAACCTAAATGGTTTAATTATCGCTCCCGCCTGCCTCTTGCACAAGAAGCCCTAAGAGCGACTCTCGTTGGGTCCCGCGGAGTCGTCCGCCGTCGATGACCGGGGCCCAAGAATATCGCTTAACGAGTGACGTATGAAATGATCACAAGATACGCCGACAGCAACTTGCGTGGCACTTGTGTCTACAGAGCACTTGGATCTTACTTTGTATAGCTCATTTCAAGTAAATTTGGTTTTATTAATGAAATATATATTTGAAGCGTACTTGTTTGATCTCCCGCAATCTATTGGATTGTTGTCGCTTGTTTAATACTTCGTACGCACTTTCGGGAGCACATGGTTTCCATATACTGATGCGGCAAACAAGACCCCAGCCGCTTTGTTTGCGCCGCTACACAATGATACACTATTGTCAAGTATTGTATGGCAACTAGTTACTTTGATGTGAGCGTGTAAAGCAACATGTGCCGCCATAAAAGTTCCTGATATCTAAGAGAAATTATCAAATGATAGTAATATTTCAATGTGAGCTGGAAAGTGGTTTAGGGTACGAACACCACTCGTTCCGTTCGTGCACTCGCATCGAAACAACCGTTTTTTTTAGCAAATTTAGCACGTTTTGTAAGGGATGTACTGGTAAAGATAATAAAAAGATTTATGTTTAAGTAAGTACCACCCTTCCCGAGATGAGTCCGATGCTCTACAATATGATAGTAATGTGATAAAAATGTTTAATTCACACAAACAATGAGGTTTTCCTGATTCAACATCACACATCAGCAGAACTTAAAATAAACGCACTCTTTGCTTCAATAAATTTTGATTCATAAAGTCCATAAATGTTTCTCATAAACGGGTCTGCGAGCCGAGGAAAGCTGTACTATGGAACTCCTCGCTGTGTTCATTACCTGCCCGTTATCTGTCATTGGCGCAGAATGCTGGAGCAAACAATAGTAGAGGACTAACTCACGCGCCTCGGGCGGTAATGCCTCTTCGTTAACAATCCATTGACTGGGAATACTTCCCATTCAAATATAAAACCAGGTTTAAGATGGGTTTAAGGCTACAAGGCCTCGCCTGTTAAATGTTGTTTTATAATAAATGATGTAGGTAGGCACTGTCGATCATGTTTCTGTCCTATCAGCAGTGTACGCGATTACAAATAATCCTACTAATATTATAAACGCAAAAGTTTTATGGATGGATGTGTGGATGCAACTCTTTCACGCTGCAACGGCTGGACGGAATTTGAAAGGAGATAGCTTATACCCTGGATTAACACATAGACTTCTTTTTATCCCGGAAAATTTAAAGGTTCCCGAGTGGAAAACGATGATCGAAACCTACGTGGACAAAGTTGCGGGCGGAAGCTAGTAAAAAACTAAATGCTGTACAAGGCAAACCATATATTTTATTCTCGCCTCTGCTAAAGCACTTAGTTCATTTAGGTAGTAGAGTTTCTTCAGTTTTTGTGTGCAGCTGACCAAGTAACAAAACACTTTGCAATCGCTGCCGGAGGGTCACCTATTGCCACGTTGATTTACGGTCAGAACGCAACGAAGATAAAGCCGGACGGAGCCAACGCCAAAAATCTGTTTTCTCTCGAATCATAAACTCTGTCGGATTTCTCCGGCCTCCTTTGTGATGTATTGCACAATGTTGGGATTGTCCGTGCATCTTTAATACTGGTATGGCCCGTCGATTGTTTCGGCTGTTCGATGGGCGTCGCTCGGCATTCTGATCCGATTTACAATTCGTTCCGATTCCCTTTACAATGTTAACAATGAGCCACATGCACGGCGAACCTTATTGTCGCACCCTAGCCTCCCGGTGGGCACCCGACGCCTAATCTGTGTAGAAAAATGAAGACAACTTACATTTGTTCTCTTAAATAACTGGATGATGTGAAAGTTGTTCCAAAATCAAGATAAATACACCGTTGAAATTGTAAAGGCAACTTGCCGGTCGGTCCTCTGAATTATTTAAACAAATTCCCTTTTCCAGAAGAAATATGAACTCTACCTGAGGTTGCGGGGAGTCAGTAAAACTTTACAATGTCCCTAATTTGAGATTTATAGTCCCACCCAATGATGAATGGCTATTGTGAAATACGATATTGCGCCTGTGAAAAACAATGAGGAATGCGGTTTTTATTTTCGATTTTATTCATAAACCATTGCGTACAATTTAAAAGTAATATTGAAGTTTTCTATAGTGTACCTGTGTAAAAATAAAGATATGTGACTGGTGCCGTGGTAGTGGTATTATTTTGAAAGATACAAGCTACCTTGGTACTTCAGACATCTCCTATACCTAATTTGAGTCAAAAACGTAAATACGCATTCAAATATAAATATGGTTCCTTCCTTTTGATTCCTGGGCCATCGCGATGACTTAGTTAAATACCTACTCGGTAAAGCAACATACCTGTAGAAACAATAATCGACGATAGCTTAAAGCGAGATCATACGCGCGTTGACCTCCGCAGCCTCGACGCGGAAATAATACGGATTACGTAAGCCGAGTCGAACATTTTTTATTGCTCCATTAAATGAGGCACGCCGCCGACGCTGGGTGGAGAGCGTCCTCAACAAATAAACGAACTTCTCCGATGATACGGCTATTAGTCTTCCTACTGTTGATTGCCGAAGAATAGGAGCCGTTTGATCGTGACGAGTAATTAATTGTTCATTGGTACACTAAAATGTTGTTCCTAATAAATACGCTATTAACAACGCCATGAAAACCGAAGCCGGTTGGGAGTAAGTCGCAGAGCATGAATATTTATAAAGCTGGTATCATATAAAATCGAAATTTATTGTGACAATAAGTGGTCGTGCAACCCTTGCGCGGTCCACCGGATGCGCCTGCGCTCACATGGGCCGCAGACGCAGGAAAATGAAACGTGTGCTCTTATTTGCTGTCAGTTCCCACAGAAGCGAGCAGCCGAGGGGATCGAGTCAAGGTTAGCTATGCGAATCTAATAAAAACAGCGGGCTGCGCAAAAACTAGGCGTTGTTACAAGACTCTGTGTTCAAGTGGGCTTATTTACTGACGAGCGGCAGGTGCTGCGCAACCTGATCTTGGCCACTTGCGCGTATCACTCTGTTGCACACTTGCACACAGTGTTTATTTATAGACTGTTAAGGCAGCTAGATTTGATATTGTGCTCCCGAAACTAGATACACTGCTATTTACTGGATCAACAGGTCGTGTAACTGATTTTTAACCAGCGGATATTTAATCAGTCATGATTATGTGAATACTGCCTAAGAACATAATAAAGCCACGTTTGAATTTATTTTATCATAATTCAGTGCTAAACACTACTGGTTCTACCACATAAAACTGGTCTAGGACATACATACGTTTAATTATGTCTTGATAAACACGCACATGTTTAACGATTGTTCTAGTTTTTTGTTGAAACACGTCGTAAGTCGGTAAAGTGTTCCAAAATTATAAATTAAGTGTTTAATTTAGCACAAAAGGTTTGAATAAAACATATCTTTGCTACTTAACGTTTTATTGATAGTGTGAGCGCCTCGGGCAGTTTTGTTTAATTTATTAATGTATGTATAGTTAAAAAGTGTATTTTTTTAAGATGTGACTGGATAGACAATCCGTTACATATCTTCTAGTACATTGTCGCGATACTGGTCTTTATAACTTAGACAATAATCCTAATATACATAATAGATACAAGAAAACCATTAAACATGATTGACTCACAGTTCGTTATCGTCAGCGGCTGGCGTAGACTTAATCTCAATAATTAAACGTTAAACATTCGGTAATCAACTAATCATAAATCTTACAAAGGTTTCATAAAATAATCTTGCTTTAGACCAAGGCTATTTTGCGTCACCGGGCTGCCTAGGAAATCTGCGTGACAACAGCATGACTTAACTCAAAATTAAGTTATGTTTTATACTACCTATACATACATAACATCACGCCTTCATTCCTAGAGTGGGGTAGGCAGAGCTACAGAAATACCAACAACTCTATAGACATGTTAATAATTCTGTAACCACATTTTTCAGAAGTAGGCTGAGATGTTTACTAGTGTATTAGTGACAAGTTGCAAGCCCATCGCCTAACAGTACTACAAGCCCTTATTCCCTTAGTCGCCTCTTACGACATCCACGGGAAGACATGGAGTGGCACTATTCTTGAAACAACACGGGCTCCGGATACCTTACGGGCATATTAATATACTATAATATTAATAAAAATACAAAAAGTGAAAAGGTATAGGTAATCACCCAAACAACCCAATTCTCAGTACATAAGTGTAAAACTACTAATGAGGAGCGAGAAGTGTTTAATATTGCAACATAAACCTTGAAATGGCTCAGTTATTTTCATAATTGAACCAGCATTGCGGGCAGCTCGCTAGTATCAGTGAAGGTAGCGTGCGCGTGCGGCGTCGCGCCGGCCGTTCACCTTCCTACATTTTAAGAAAAATGTAGATTGCGCTCAATTAAAGTTGGTGCGCTAGGCGTGCGATCTATCCTGCCTGAGCTGTGGCAACACGTTTTGTTTCTACTGAAAATGTAAAATTACAATGGCGAATAATTAACTAACCTCATTTTGCGTAATTAGGCTTAACTGTTTACCAGCGTATTAGTGACAGGTTGTAAGCCCATCGCCTAACTGTACTACAATATCTTATTCCCTTACGGCCGAACCCTATATAAAAACCGCGGATAGATAAGGACCGTATCGTTAATTATGGAAACAAGTTTGAATTGCTCAAAGAAAAAAGTTACAATATTTTGTCTTTTATGTCATATGTCATAAGCATACAGTCAAGTGTTAAAACTTACTATAAAAAAATGTATAATTCGTATACATTGCAAGATGAAGGGTCTCTCAGAGAAAAAACGACATTCAATCGTGACCAAATACTGTAAAGAATCAGGTATAACTATGAGAAAGATTGCTTCAGAAGAAGGGGTTAGCCTGAAAGCTGTTTACAATACGATAAAAAGGTTTAGTATGAATAATAATTTAAAAGATTTACCTGGTCGAGGTAGAAAACGAGGCCCTTCATGTCCTAATTTGGACAAAAAGATATGCGAATATTTTTCTCAAAAAAAGAGATATCGATTCGGGATTTTGCGAAAAAATGTCGTACTTCTATTGCAATAGTTCAGCGTGCCAAGGAACGTAACTTGCTTGTAACGTATAAAAAGCAAAAATAGCCTAAACGCAGCAAAACCCAAGAGTCTTCTGTCAAAACTCGGGCTCGGAAATTGTACGACCAAATTTTAACTAAAAATGAACAATGTATTATAATGGACGATGAAACCTATGTCAAACTTGACTATAAAACCCTACCCGGACCGCAGTTTTACACCGTAATAAAAGGTACGAAGGTCTCTAAAGACGACAAATCCATTTTTTGCGAGAAATTTGGGAAAAAAGTGATGGTTTGGCAAGCTATTTGTTAAAGCGGCATGAAAACGTCTCCGTTTTTCGTAACGGGAAACTTTAATTCGGATGTGTACAAGAAGGAATGCCTTCAAAAACGGGTACTACCACTCATTCGAAAGCACAGGAGTCGTACATTATTCTGGCCTGATTTAGCTGCGTGTTACTATGCTCGCCATGTGTTGAACTGGTATCGAGAGAATAATGTCGAATTTGTCGCGAAATCATTAAATCCCCCGAATTGCCCTGAGATCAGGCTCATCGAGAAATTTTGGGCTCTGATGTAAGCAAAGCTACGAAAACAAGCTAAACCAACAGATAACATGGACCAATTAAAAAAAGACTGGATCCGTACCCACAAAACTTTCAAAACAGTCGATGTCCAAGGGCTAATGAAGAGCATCAAAAGCAAAGTGAGAAAACTGGCAAAGGGGATCAATAAATAACTAAAAGTAGTTTTTATGGTTCACTTTGAAGATCTAAGAATCGCGTAGTTTAAGTTTTTTTTTTGTAATAAAAAGTATTTATACAGATTACACCATTTTATTTGTTTCCATAATTAACGATACGGTCCTTAAGGCTTACCTACTTCGGGTTGAAATTTGACATTTGCCCATACAAAATGTGTCAAATTTTAATCCGAAGTAAGGCTGTCTGTCCGCGGTTTGAATATAGGGTTCGGCCGTAAGTCGCTTCTCACGACATCCAAGGGAAGACATAGAGTGGCACTATTCTAAACCCGGCAACAACACCGGTAAACATCTTAGCCTGATTGTGCAAAATGTGGTTACACAATTTTACCAAAAAGTATATTTAGATTATGTTGGTAATCAGTAGCTCTGCCTACACCACTCTGGGAATGAAGGCGTGATGTTATGCATGTATGTAATAATTAACTATACATTTACAGTACCTATTAGTACCGATGACACACAAGTACCTTCTTCTTTCGGATAGATTGCTGGGCCGAACAGCTTTTTGTGAAACTGACATAAGATCCATCGTAAGTTCAAGCTTAATAAAAACCGCATTAAAACTATTTTTTCGATTGTACCCTAGGCGATAACAGTCGGGCACGCACACATACGGATGCTTAAAGCGTTTAAGTTTCTTTGTGTGTTGGTGTTATATTATAATACCCCGTGTCAGTTTACGTTTAGGCTAAACATCGTCGCGCGTTTTTGGCACCTTTTGAAGGGTTCCAGAATTAGATGTCCCTTATCGAGCGACCCCGACCCATATCAGCTTTGCTCCCCTCGTATGAATAAATAAAAGCTCAATTTGTAGCTCACTCGTTTACCGACGCATTGATATAAACGTCTCCGGTCTAAAATGGACTCTCATGCCGCCCCGCAACTAAACTCCGCCGAATAAAGGACTCGGTTCTATTATCGGGTAAGAGGTCTTTTGTGCTGGTCATCAACAGGTTATGGAAAATCAATTGCGCCCTTTAAGTGGGCAGTTCTATTTTCCTTAATCCAATTATGTGATCGTTCTTGCTTGATAATGAATAACGTGTTTTTATCGAGACGTGTTGTTTTCGAGACTATTCCGGTCTTATTTTTACAAGCTTCTGCCCGCGACTTCGCCCGCGTAGTTATTTTCCGGGGATGAAAAGTAGCCTGTTATTCGAGGGTATATAAGCTATCTCAATTCCAAATTGCATCCAAATCCGTCCAGCTATTGCAGTGTGAAACAGGAACTTACTAACACACACAACAAATTTTCGCATTCAAATAATAATATTAGTGGGATTATATGACCATGTCGTTGTTTTGCGGGAGGTAGGACCTTGTGCAGGGTCATTCCGCTAACAACAGTTTTCACCGTTTTTTGTTTGTATGTGACCAGGAATTTCATATACTTTCCTATACAGTTGATGAAATTACTAGCTCACAGGCATTCCGTCTAAGTCCTCAGGGTTAGCAACGAGTTTGTAATCTTAAGATTTGCCTATGTCCATGTGTCTCAAGGTTCACTTACCCTGAGGCAGCCTATATGCACATTTGTGTTATCTTCCAACCTATCCAACCCAGGTATATGGAAATTTTGCCATATAGGGCAGGGAATAACCTGCACATTTGCCTTCTTTAACCATGTTATTGGTTTTATGTTTATTGAAATAACCTTTTCTTTGCCGTTGATATAACGAAAATAAAACTGCACCAGTAAATCTCTGATGTTGTACAACACGAGGTAATTTATTTCGATTTCGACCCGGTTGTGGAGTGCGGACGTGACGTGAATAGTAGAGCAGAGAGCATAGAGCGGAGTGTTATTGCTGGGCTATGAAGTTTAGTTAGTCTCTGGTAAACGTTTAAAATACACAGCCGTAGCTACCTGATCCACACATTAATTAAGTAAGCCTGATCGTAGTTTTGTTTGACATGAAGAAATACGAATATGCAAAACCAACTCGGAAACATGTTGACGACACGTTGGCCTGTAGTTGGCAGTGACCCTTCCAACGATGTGCGATGAGCACGAGTCTTTGTTCCGCAGTCATGGATGATTTATATGTATTTAAGTATATATTTATGTATATAAGTAAGTTTATCGTTGTCTAGTACCCATAGTGCAAGCCTAGAAGGTTAGTTTGGGACTAGGTTAACTTGTGTGACACTGTCCCGTGTTTGTCCTGTGTGTTTAAAACACCGGCATAAAGTAAATACTTAACTCAAAACTTTTGAATAGCTCAACCGATTTTAATGTAACACCTAAGAACTTCCTCCGGAATACAACATTTATAAAACTGCATAGATACCGATTCAGCATTTCGAACTCTAATCAATGTCAGATAGACACACAGATTCATCGACTGCATTTGAGTCTTAACACATAACACTCCTTTTTGCGTTAGTGGTTGGAAATGAAAATAAAATTATACAATAGGACATTTGATAAATCCGTAGTTGCAGCTCGCTCGCGTAAAAAACAATATTATGGCACCAAAGACTTCAGCTATCTACAGTTCTATTAATGCTTTCAATATGTGTGCCTCCACATGTGGCGGCATACTAGCTCGTTGTTGTCACACAGACGGCCTATCACAGGCACATGGCGTTACCCTTTAATTCGCAATATTAAAAAAAGTCGTGGATTTAAACCTCTCTTGATTTTGATAGAACACAATATTTAAAAAAAAAAAAATAGCAAAAACAATTTATCAGTTCATCACTACTAATTTTCATATACGCAGACAGACGTAAGTCTGAACTCAAACTTTAACTGCGTATAGCTTCTTGTGTAAAATATTTAAAAGAACGTCTAAATGTCGTCACTTCTAGCTAATCTCATCGTCATTGACCTTAGCGGCTTTTACGGATAATTTTAACAGTATCTTTGCGCTCACTTATAATTATAATCTACAGGCCAAATTACAACAGTGTTCGCATTATTGTGTTCCGGCGTGGGGATAAGACAACCGGTGAAATTACTAGCATAGAGGCATTCCATCTTAGTCCTCAGGGTTGGCAACGCATTTGAGGTCTTAAGATTATAGTCTTGAGAATTCAAATGTGTATGGGTCTCAGATTCCACTTACCATCAGGTGGCCTGAGTGCTCGTGTGCCTTCTCCTTAACATAAAAAAAAAAAAAAAAAAATACTATTCACTGCCAACGGTGCCAACATTATATACGCTACTTCTTAATGCATCTGTACGTCTCGTGTCCCAGTACGATACTGGGAGTTGTTCATTGCGATTTGAAAAACATGCACTCTTTTGTTGATAATGTATTTTCATGAGTGCAAATACTTAATGGACCTCGCACAGGTTTTATAGAGATCACATATTAAAGAGCGTATACACGTAAACGACAACATTACTGTGCTAAGCTTGATCAAGAAATAGCAAATGCTGTTTTTTTAATTAAATTCGCAAGAGGTTCAGCCAGAAAGCTCATTTCAAGTGAATGTTTAAGTTTTATCAGCATCTTTCAAGAGATTGCTATCACCATGTCGCATGTCGTTAACGTAAATGTGAACGCTAATTCTGTATCCAAGTCCACGCAATACCGCTGAAGTCCACGCGACACTGCTGAAGTATCGGATCAGTCCGTTTACGTAAAGATTAAAGGGCTTTGGTGAGGTCAGCCCCTTCCCCCTCACCCCACTCTGCAGTCCCATCCCCGAACGACCCTGATCCATTTGTTGATTTTTGCACCGATGTTTAAAACAATTTACTTGTAGAATTTGAGTCACGTAGTCAACATCTCAGAGCAAAATTGCTATGGCATAGACGGAAATGAGGAGTTTATAATGGTACAATCCGACAATAATACATTTGAGCATGTCATTAATCTAGTCATTATAAATGTCATTGAATAAATTGTACCTGTCATTCTATGTTTAGTTTGAAGTTCATTAATTATTATGACATGGTACTGAGATACTTAACATATTATTTGGAGAACTGACGCGGTATAATATCGTGAGATATGCCTGTAAGTGTTATATATCGTTGTTTAAGTACTGTTTTGCCATTTGCAATTCTAAAAGATAATGATAAACAGATTAAGAGAAGATAAGGTATAAGTTCAGCTTTGCATCCTTGTTTATGTCACAGTTAAATCTAATGGTAGTAACATGCAAGTATTATTTTAACCGGCTAGTGAGGAGATTTAAGCCCGAATCAAAACGATCCCATATTATCCACAGCCTTAAATGTAAACACGCATTAGCCCCGTATTACCGAGCGACTCGTTTGTTTATCGGAGCGGGTGCATAATGATGTAAAACAACTACCTACACGGGGAAGTGCCGCGCAATATCCGATTCCGATGTCACTGTTTACCTCGCCCGCTCATTCTGAATTAAAGGGGGAATCGACGCTGACGCCATTCTGTTCTCGCGAAATAAACGTTATTCAAAGCCCTTACTACCTACGCCTGTGTAACTCAATAATGTTTACACTGTTTACGAATTGTCATATCACGCTTACATAATATAGGGGACGCCTAAACTGTTTATTTTTTTAATATTCCTAGTATAGTTTGTTTCATTTAAGATGACAAAATAGCACTTAACGCGGAATTGTACAAATTCTTTTGTTGGTAAATATGAAAGGGAAACCTAACAATAGAACATGTATTGGGTTAGCTAAACGCGCCTTGATCTTAGAAATAAAACAATGTTTATTGTGAGACAATAAATGAGCATTTAAAAAAATACATAGGAAGTACTTATTGTTATTGCAAATAACATAAAATAAAACAAAATGTCGTTAAATACAAATAAACCCTTATACCAACACTACTTATCTTATTCTAATTCCGATTATGTCTTAGTTTCAACAACTAGGTTTTAGGTTTAAGAATTATACTTTACTTCTCAATAGTCTGATCACAACTTAATATAACAATACACGCCTAATCAAAGTTTGCAAAATAAACATTATTTTAGAAAAGCACGCGAAGTGCAATACCGACTAACAACAGGAAAACTACCAAGATTATTTATTATTCACAGTGTACTTTCGGACTTTTGGCACACCTGCTTAATTGTGTAACAACCCTACTTAAAGATAACAATTGAAATTAAACAATAGATAGCAGTAATGG
The DNA here is from genome assembly GCA_949316455.1 of Acleris holmiana. Taxonomy (NCBI): domain Eukaryota; kingdom Metazoa; phylum Arthropoda; class Insecta; order Lepidoptera; family Tortricidae; genus Acleris; species Acleris holmiana. The sequence goes on from OX438769.1 coordinate 21,267,922, forward strand.
TTGGTTTCAAGTGCTTTTTCGTCGTTTTAAATAAAACTTTGTAAGACTTTGTCTGGTTGTGACGCCTTTACGGCGAAAAAAGCATACATAAGGACAGACAGACAGCGGGAAGCGACTTTGTTTTATACTAGGTAGGACAGGTAGGTATGTAGTGATTACTCGATAATCACTTACTTTTCAAGTTCAAGTGAGATCTTTTATCTATATATTAATATTATAAATTTGAAAGTAACTATGTCTGTCTGTTTGTTACGCTTTCACGGATAAACCGCTACTGAACCGATTTAGAGGAAATTTGGTATGGAGATAGTTTGAGTCCCGGGGAAGGACTTAGGATATTTTTATCCCGAAAAAGTGGACGGCTACCGAGTGAATGCGAGAAACAGCTAATTAATTTATAGATGTTGATCACCTGATTTCATATCAAATGTAATCTTCAAATTGGAAAATCGCTCGATGAAAATTTAAAATTTTACTTACCTAATTTGTTAACATCCCATTACAATTGACACCGACTGTAGATATGTTTCGTTCCCGATGATTTGAGTTTCCAAGTGGAATAACGATATCGATGGAAATTATAATCATATATATCGATATCGAAAGAGCAATTTATAATAATAAAAAGCGGCCAAGTGCGAGTCGGACTCGCCCATGAAGGGTTCCGTAGCAGCAAGTAACATAATATAAAAGTTCGTTGTAGCTTTGATCAATGTTTTTATGACGTATTAAAAAAAAACTACTTATTAGATCTCGTTTAAACCAATTTTCGGTGGAAGTTTGCATGGTAATGTACATCATATATTTTTTTAGTTCTATCATTCTCTTATTTTAGAAGTTACAGGGGGGGGGGGGGGACACATTTCAACACTTTGGAAGTGTCTCTCGCGCAAACTGTTCAGTTTAGAAAAAAATGATGTTAGTAACCTCAATATCATTTTTGAAGACCTATCCATAGATACCCCCACACGTATGGGTTTTATGAAAAAAAAATGAATTTCAGTTCTAAGTATGGGGAACCCCCAAAATTTGTTTTTTTTTTCTATTTTTGTGTGAAAATACTTTCCAAGTTTCAACAGTGTAGTTCTTATAGTTTCGGAAAAAAAGACTGTGACATACGGACGGACAGACAGACAGACATGACGAATCTATAAGGGTTCCGTTTTTTGCCATTTGGCTACGGAACCCTAAAAATGACCGCAACATCTGTCTTCTCAGACTCGTTTTCGTAATTGATAATTTGAGAACCTTTAACGGAATTAACCGTTTGTGCTGCAAAATAAAATAAGAAACTGAATTCTATCCTATTACAATTCGCCTGGGCCCCATTTCAATTGGTCATAAGTCATAAACCATATCATTATCATATTGTTAAAGTTATGGTAGGTCATATTTACTGGCAGTAAAATAGTGTCATATATAAAAAAATTGAAGACAAGAGGGTTTAAACAATTTTTTTTTATCAAAAAGCAAACCTTTACAAAAAGTGTCGTAGCAATACATCTTATCCGTGCCTCCACGGTTGTGTTCCGGAGTGGGCATAAAACAACCAGTAAAATTTCTAGCGTAAAAGCATTTCACCATTCGGAGTCTTAGGATTGCGGTCTTGAGATTGTGGTCTTCAGATTTTAAATGCCTACGGGTTTAGGATCTCACTTTCCATCAGGTGGCCTTGTGACTATTCCTTGGCCATATAACTTTTAGGGAAGCAGATTTATGGTTAGGTATATCGGCGCCTGCTTGTCGCCGAGTGAGTCACTCGCCCGGGAAACCCTGACGTGACTCCACTAGTTATCGGCGCGACTTGCCCTGTTGTTGGTATTCTTAACGCTGCGGTTGTCATATTTGTGAATGGGCCCTATTGAAACATAATGACTGTTTTCGTGCGCATTGCGGTTGACTCGACAAAGGGAGAACATACGTAATTGGCGTGTAGGATGTGGGGTGTAAAACTGTAGATTATAGTGCGTTTGTTATGTTTACTCGGATTTACGTAATCCAGAGCCTGTAATTCAAGTGGTACCGACTTTTAAACTCTCGTAGTGACTTTTTATTTATCGACTTTTTATGTATCGATATTAACATAACTCCAAAGGTAAGGTAAATTGTTAAGTTGGTGCTACTAAAGACATGACATTGACAATTTGACACTATGCCAATCATTAGCAAGTATTGTTTGTTGTGATTGCTTTGGAGACTGCCTCAAAATAAGATAGCTACAATTGCAAAATGGTTACAAACGTACCAAAAACTTATTTTTAATGATCAAGATTTTGTGATATATTTACCGTTGTTTGTGACATTAGTTAAAATCAGTTAATTAAATATAACACCAAAAAAAAATGGTTCGCACAAACTATTAAATAATACGCATTTTGTTTGTAATTCATCGATATACGAAGTCGATAAATAAGAAGTCACTCTGACACCTTATAAGTTATAAGTGCCAAAAGTTGCGGGCTCTCATAATAGCACAATAAGCTAAAAATGGAACGTAAAATTTTATCAACATCAAAAGGAATGGCTCGCTGAATTGTTTTATATTTGGTACTTTTGAGTTTGAAAAAGTTGGGTAAACATCGGTTATTAATGCAACTCACCGACGCAATACTTTTAGGGGTTTACTTACTCGCCTGTCGGCATGTTCGCGGCTTCACAACGTTGTTAACACGATAAAGTCTCGTGCAAATAAGGCCAGCGACAGAGACCTACGCACCGGGCTGTTGCCGCTTTAGGTGTGTGTAGTAACCACGATATATATTTTAAACAAATAAAGTGTTAGAGGAGTAAAGTAGTTAACTAAATAATATTTCTGTGAAGAAACGTTAGTAGTTTTTGATGGTTCAAGGAGCTTTTTGTTTTCTCTAATAGATTTGATGGCCACCAGCCAAGACTTAACCGACTCCGTTGGCCGGCCGCTTCTTGTCCATTGTTTCCACAACAATTCCTATTGTGAAAATGTGTAGTTATTTTTAATTTCCTAAGAATTGTCCGCCTCTGGTTTTGTTACCTTTTTTGCGGTGATAAAAATATGTGCATTTTCTTTAACTGCAATATTTATGAAACAGGGCCTAAGAAATACCATAAGAGGCATATTTGTGTAACTATATTTTTTCTTTCGATAAAACGTGATTGTTTCCTAGTAAATATTAAGTATTGACCTAGAATTGATAACCTACGAGTAAGAGCAACAAACTGGACTAGCTAGCGTTGTCTTAATTTCATGTTTATCTCTGGGCTTAGAGGCCACTTACGATCACGTGGCCTTAATTCTAATTAGAGTATGAATAGCATGTTGATTACTTAAGTTGTAAAACTGGGCGGGTTGTTTACGTGCCACTTCCACCAGGTCAGTGCGAGACGAATCCTCGTCATTAGCCCGCGGTAGAACGCCGTTAACGCTGTTTTAGAACGAGTTATTTTCAGTAGCTGTGTTTGTTCTGCTTTGGCCTTTTTTTGATGCATTTGAATATACCCAATGTCTCTCTTTGATGTTTTAGACAAATATTTCAAATATTATTTAATCCACTTCATATTATATCCTACAATTATAAGTTTGTGTTTACGAATTTGGCCTGTGGCGACACAGGTTGGGTCCGTGCCAGGTTTTGCATCTGTGTAATGGACATAGGCATAAAATTACTTATTTATCCAAGCCTAATCGACCTAGGGAGTCTTATTATTTTCACAGAAATAGTCAAATCTGATTTTGGGACGATCTCAACTCAACGTTTTGGATGATATATGTATTCAGTCCTCATTTTGGCCTTTGACGTTTCTCTTCGATGTATATCTAGAAGAGGCCCAGGTAGATAACTAATACGACAGATATTTGTTAACGTTAGCTCTGGCCGGATGAGGATAAACATGTTATTAATTAGTCATATTTCCCAAGGCCACGGAGGAACTACGAGAAGTCACTCAAGCATGTGTTGCATGTTTATGTCTTCTCGGAAGTTTAATTGTGTTCAACCTTTTATTTGCTTATTTTTTGTCTCAATCATGCTTTGTTTTGTTTTTACCATTACTTATTTCGCTTTATCTTAAGAGATTTTACCTTTCCTGATTCGATTCTATTTAAACGTGGGCGGACACGGTAAGGGGAATAAAGCTTAATTTCAGAGTATGTTGGTTACATTATCAAAGTTTTACGTAATACCTGCAGATTATTTTGGTGGTTGCCATTTGGAAATATTGTAGTTGCAGGTCAAACTCGTTTTTTCAAGCTGTAACGTGTATCATCCATCATCATCCTAACTTCGTCCTTTCGTAGAAACGTGACCTCTCGCGCACCGCGATCCAGCCTTGTCTATATTTACTAAAGAACTATTAAATTAATTAGTCAGTCTTTACTGCTATTACCTGGCTGCTCATGCTTTAAGTAATAAATAACCCGTATTTAGCGAATTCTGTAAACAGAAGGAACGTTGTACGCGCAAGGTGCGAAAGGGTTAGCGTGTTGAATAATTATTTAAAGGCAGCTGCCATACAGGCTCCCCCAAACGTAGCGTGCGATTGCAAAAAGTCAATATCTAGGCCCCGACGCTGCTCGACCGCGAACGCCAACACGCTGCACAGTGGTCTGGTCGGGAAACGTAGTAAACAAAAATCTTTTTGCGGTTGCGGCTTACCTTTACCGAGTGTACCAGACCGTGGACAATCGCCGTGAATTATCATGTAGAGCGTTTATGAAGGAGGCTGTTTGTAAAACCGGCCGACGTGCAACAACGCCGGCGAGGAACGCTCTGGGCTGTCATCGTAAACGGATTGTGTTGTTTGCAAATTGTGCTTAATAGTCCATTAGGGTCGAGTGCCGAGTGCAGCGGATATTATCTTGCTTTGACCGAGTTGCATACAGGCCAGCTTAATGGCTTTTCTTTGTTCAATAGTAAAATACTCGGAGATGGATGGCGTCCAGTTCCATAAGACAGACATTTATGAGTTACATTATTCTTAAAAGCATTAGGTAAGGTCAGTTGAGGCAAGTGCGTCTACGGCAAATGTGCGATGTCGATGTACCATCTCTTAACGATATACAGTGTTTAGAAAATAAACCGCTTGGAGAACCAATAACCAAAATACCGCATTACGTTAAGAGGTATTGATTCCTCGTGGAAGCACTTGCCCCAACTAACCTAAACATTATTATGAAGACCATTTTGTAACAACGTGTTTGGTTCACTAAATTAAATATCGATTGGTCGGGTAGCAGTCAGCCGCGTGATTAGGTAGTTCGCTGAATCGAAGCTCGCTCACGCTTGACTAGGTGCTTTTGCATCGTTCGCTTTTCAGCAAATAATGCCTTCAACCGTTTACACGAATCACTGCCCCGCGCCCTGCCAGCCAGTGAGTCTATCAATTACAGCCTGCCTCCCTTCATGTGTGTTTCCACTAAAGTTAATCTCTGGCTTGTTTATGACTCTTTGTGTGCGGTATTAGTTGTTAATACGCTTTTACAATCCCGGAAATTCACATAAGACCCTCTTGTTGATATTATATACTGTGTTATGCGTCCCACGTTCAATAAAATAATACAATGCACTTGATATTAAATGACTAGAAGTAGGGCAGCCGCTCGCTTTAGAGGATGGAAGAATTTATATATTTTTATTATTCCAGTAGCTTAACAAATTGATTCCACACTTGTTCTTTAGCTGACTGCCCGAAGGAGGGTTATGTTGGTCGATTGCATGTATGTATCTCAATTTCTGTGGCATTCGTTTAGCGTAAATGGTTTGACGGATTTTAACATATGAGGTGTCATTTGATTTGTCTTAATTGTCGAAGAGAAAAGGTATATAATATTTCATTATGGTGTCCGCGAAAAAAATAAAAGAGGGAATAAAAAAGGCTCAGGCCTGAAATATGCGTTGTCTTATAATGTATTTTTCTCAAATAGTCTGTTTTCCATAATGTCAGCACGTCATTTGCATAACGTCGGCTTCTCAAAATGTCAGCTTCTTATAATGCCTGTCTCCAAAAATTACAGTTTTCATACCTATAATGTTCGCTTTTCAGAAAGTGTTTATTCTCAAAATGAATGCAACCCCAAAACATCTGCCTTCTTACAATTTTTGGATTCCGGAAAATTCTTATCCCCAAAATGTCTGCCATCATGAATGCCACATTTACAATCTTTTCCTTTTTGGTTTTTCAACAACAGAAAAGGGGCCATTTTAAATAATAATTATCATAATAATATGAATAATACTGCACAGTAATTATAGATAGGCATTTATCAAAGAGTAAAGATGCCAAGAAATTAACACTTTCAATTTAGAACATTGATTTGAAATAAAGCAGACATTATAGGAAATCAAACATAATAAGACGATAGCCTACATGTATACAAAAGTGAACATAAAGCAAAACTTATGGTGATTCTAATATTATAGGAATGTAAACATTATGAATAGACGGCTTCCTGAGACTGTACACATTTTAAATACCAGTCATTTTGAGAAAGCTGACAAAATAGAAGTGCTAACATTATGAGAACGCAGACGTTTTGACAATTGTACATTTTAGGAAAACGCATATTTCAGGCCTGAGCCATAAAACAGTATTTTAGTTACAACAATTTGAAATGAAAGTGAAAATGAAATAAATAGCCCATCCAAAATATATGGCTTCACTATAATAAATATAAAACTTTTTATGATGTTACCATTTTGTCGGTAAAATAAAAAAAGTACGTAAATTTTAATAAAAACTCTACAGTGTGAAATAAAATAAAACCCGACTGCAAAAAGCACTATATCTCTTAGTTTTTAATGATCGTACGAGTATTGGATTATGATTCGGGTCTTTTCCGGGTATACGAGGGGCGTTTAATAAATTCTCGGTATGAGAAGGAAATCAAAAGCATACGATTTGTGTCTTTTTTTATACACTTATAAGTTCTGTCAATTAGTTTTTTTAGCTCCTCATAAAAATATATCTTGTCTTTGGTGTCAAAATGCTCCACCACCGCTGCCTTCAACGCTTCATCATTAGAAAATCGATGTCCACGAAGATCCTTTTTAAGGTTTGGAAACAAAACGTTGTCGCTGGGGGCCAAGTCTGGACTGTACGGTGGGTGAGTAATAGTTTCGAACCCAGATTGAAGAACAGCAGCCTTGGCAACATGAGTGGTATGCACAGGGGCGTTGTCATGGAGAAGCAGCACTCCTCTGGTCAATTTTCCCTCCTCTTCTCTTTTGCTTCCCGTAATTGACGTAAAATGTTAGCGTAGTACTCTCCTGTAATATTTAAACCCTTTTCTTTATAATCTATTAATAACATCCCTTCACAATACCAGAATATTGTCGCCATGATCTTGCCAGCTGAAGGGACGGCTGAATTTCTTAGGATGAGGTGTTCCTTTAACGTGTAACTGCATCGACTCTTGTTTGCTCTCAGGGTCATAATAATGAACCCAAGTTTCATCTCCGGTAACAATTTTTTGGAGCAAACCATCAGGGTTTTCACCACAGCTCAATGACGTCGGAACAACAAGCAACGCGCGTATGCTTCTGAGACGGTGTCAACATTCGTGGTACCCATCTCGCACTAACTTTGGACATGTTAAGATGATCGTGGATAATAATCATATATTGTACCAATAGAAATATTGTTTTTTTGTGCTATAGACCTAACCTTCACTCAACCATCTTCCAGTATAATTTCCACTCTTTAAATGTTTTCTGGTGAAGTAGCTTCATCAGGCTGACCAGGTCTAGGGTCATCTTCTATGCTCTCCCTCCCACGCTTAAATTCATTTGACCACTTTTGAACAGTAGATAATGAAGGAGCGGACTCACGGTAAACATTAACATTGTAAAATCGCTCATGGTGATCCCGTTTGTTCAGCAGTAGCAAAAAAACAAAAGAACGTGTGGGCTTCAATATTTTTTTTACTATCAATGCATAAGTCTTACCGTCCAGTATTAAGAAGTTTACTAAAAGGTTTGCAAGATACCAATACTGAGAGTTTAACGAACGCTCCTCGTAAAGTAATTTTCCAGACAGATTGGGCATATACCCAGGTACTTTCCCAGTTATATACCTGCTGAATTAGGTATTTACCCTACGCCTATCTCAAAATCCAAAACCACTACCATCGGCACCGGCGCAGAAAGTGGTACTATCACTGGACCCACGAAGTTACACGTTTTCCTGCTCAACTTTACCACGACGGTGGCAAACAAGCATACGGCCCGCCTGATGGTAAGCGGTTACCGTAGCCTATGGACGCCATATCACATGCGTGTTGCCGACCCTTTAAAAACCTATTTGCTACTCTCTTAAGAAGAACTCCATATAAAAACTCTAGTAGGGAAAACCTCAGCAGGGAGCTGAGGTTTTCCTGAGATATAACTATAAAAAAAAATTGTTGCGTAAATTATAGTTACTGTTTTTATTTTAGTTTTATATAATAAATATTAGCCAGATGAAAGGATTAGTTTTGGGGTTGACCACTGTCTGCTGAAATACAGGTCCCCACCTTGTTTAGCAGTAAAAGTAGGTATACGAATATGGTACTGGCTAATGTATTTTGTACTAGATATTTGTATTTTTATGGTAAATAAAGAATTTTATTATTATTATTTTATTATTTGGACTACTGTTGGGTAGTACTTTTGGGTTTGAAGTAATGTATTTGTTTAACACCTGTTATTGTTCCAGCCCCAGCGGTACGGCCCTCAGCACGTTGCCGCAGCTGAGGGAGTACCTGCAGACGGCCGGCACCTGCAAGTGCGGGCTGCCCTGCCCGCTGCGCCCCGAGACCACATTCAGCTTCGACCCTAAGGTAACATTCAAATTACCTCAATTTATGTAGGACTCAAGAAAGGTTACATAATCTTAATGTTATCGGCACCCGTCCAATCCTATTTAATTCTTATTTGAAAGCCTCTGATGATAACATTGATAACATACATACATAACATCACGCCTTCATTCTTATAGTGGGGTAGGCCCAACAGAAATACCAACAACTCCAAAAGCCTTGTATATAATTCAGTAACCACATTTTGCATAATCTGACCAAGAAGTTTACTTGTGTATTAGTGACAGGTTGCAAGCCCATCGCCTAACAGTAACAAGCCCTTATTATAATCAAGCCACGTGACTTAGTATGCTAACCAAACAAGACAGACCACAGATAAAACACGATTGAAACAATAAATAAAAGCATTAGTAATTGTGGTCCGTCTGATTGACTAACATAATGAGTCGCGTGATTTTGTGTTTACATTTAGTTAATCACTCAGACAATGTAGGTTAAGTCAAGTTCTCAGATATGTATACGCTTTCTGACCTTATCACTTGAAAAAAAGGTGCAAAATTGTATACATACATATTCTACTGTACTATAGGCGATTAGGCGCTCCTATGGATGAAGTCCTTTCTTCAACAAATATGAACAACAATGTCGTGTATTAAATAACTTGTTTCGTAACACAATAATACGTTGTACGGCTTCCACGTGGACATCACTCGACTATGTCAAAACAAAACCAGTTTGCTAAAATACATTCTAATTTTTAACCGACTTCAAAAAGCAGGAGGTTCAATGTTCCACTGTATGTTTTTTTAATGTATTCAATTTTTAACCGAATTTAAAAAAAAAAAATACCCGACTACGGCGAATCAAAGGAGGGGTAATGTTTTTTTAGTTTGATAGGGACCCATCATCACCAAGCCAGGATATGATGATGGTATCTTGGAGAAATCGGGGGAACTCCTCAAATATTATAGGCATACATAGTTTTTTAAGTATTTTCAGTAACAATTCCAGCATTTGCATTCAAAAAGTATCATTTGGAACTGATGACCACAGATGGCTAAACCTTCTAATACTCTCGTTAGTTATCCCCATCTTGCTTCCCTTGATGCACAATGTAGGTACAAGTAATAGGTGAATTCGGCGTCCCACCATATTTTGAACTAAAAGCCGAATTGAGTTGGACTGATCTACCATTTTAAAAGAAGCCAATTCTTGCGTTTTTGAAGGTGTTTTTTTTAAATAAATATTGATGATTCAGCCAGTACGGCTCAAGATGCAGCGAGCCCGCTACAAACAGCGGACCTTCACAGTACTTTACTTTGGTAGTTTACTTTTTCTGCCCACACTTTCAGCGGCGGTGACGTCCCTAATAGACTACAAGTAGAATAGCTAATTGACCTCTAATTATGGTACCGCTTTCGCAACGTGATGAGGGGTCTATTGGTGGTATTACTCGCTGGATTACCGTCCGTCTCTCGTTAACGCTACCGGTCTACCAAACGGTTGAATCTATAGGCCCAGGTATATGACACCGTTTACCAAGGCCGTGACGTAAGCGCCTCTTCCCATTATCATAGTTATTATTATGGTCATTGCATTGGCCGCAGCAATTCATCGAGTTATCGGAATGCTCGGCCGACTCGTTCCACTTTTTGTGCGCTGGGAATGATTCCAGTTAAGCCGGGGCAGCCATCTTTTTGTCTCATCGGCGATAATTCTGAACGCAAATGTATCGTTTACGATAATACTAGCATTTAACCACGACTTGGCCTGTTGCGATAAAGATGAAATTTTATGTTTTTAAACACAAAAAACTATAATAATCTAATAGTTTTTCACTCCATCAATGTCGTATCTGTGGGTTCAGCTACATGCTGCAGCATTTATGCTGAGCTGGTCACCCATTTAGTGTACACATACATACATAACATCACGCCTTAAATCCCAGTGGGGTAGGCAGGGCTACAGAAATACCAACAACTCTAAAAAGACTTTTTGATAATTCTATAACGATATTTTGCAAAATCAGGCCAAGAAGTTTACTTCTGTATAAGTGACAGGTTGCAAGTCCATCGCCTATCATTACTACAAGCCCATATTCACTTAGTCGCCTCTAACGACATCACTGGAAGACATCCATCCAAGATAGCATCTGTAAACTGACACTATGGAATGCAATAAACATTTGAGTATTGACATGGAGTGGCACTATTCTACCCCGGCAACCTAGTGTCTACCTTGGTTCTCCGCCTTTTCGCCGACAAATCTTTGACAAATGCATCGTTTCGCAACCTATTAATTTGCCAACCCGCTTTTTTCTGTAACTACAAATATTTCAGGATTTTTATTAAACTTACCTAACCTAACCTACCTATAGGGTTCTACATAGGGAATGCAAATTGCAAATAACCGGTTAATAACCGAATTTTTAATGCAAAAGACGGTAAATAACCAGTTTTACCCGTTTATTTGCATTCCCTAGTTCTGCACGATGGTCCTGAAATAAATCAGGGAATTGTTTACAGTTTCGGAAAAAAAATCGGGTTGTCAAATGATATGTTTGTGAAATTAATCATTCGTTGGTTATGTGAATTGATACGATCCCGTCTACGTCGTTGTCGTCACTTTTTCCGACTGCTGAAGAAGGAGGAAGAGGAAGGTAATGGTTTGCCCCTTATGTACATTTAATGTATGGTTCTTTGAACCCAAGGAGAGGCTGACCGGATGGCCTTATTTTTGAGATATGGCGAAAATAGCAGATTTAAAAGTATTTAACATGGGAATTTCCTTTCGGTACCTGTGTCCTAACTCCTCTGATTAACAATTCCCAAAATTAACACTTACCAAAATACCTATTCATCTCTTACTCATTTTCTATAATCACTACTGCCTATAAATGTCATTTCCTAAAATTCCCACTTTTTTAGGGGATTCTTCCTTTCGGTACATGTATCCTAACTCCTAGGATCAACAGTTCCCAAAAACGACACTTACTAAAATACCATTTCCTAAAATGCCCACCTTTTTGTTATATTTCCGCTAAATGTGCAGTTCCACAAATGTTTTTTTTATTTAGATGAGAATTGGGGTAATTTTCTATGAGTGAAAGCATCGGGCGTTCTCTAGTAAAGTCAGCGTAAGTGGTCAAATTGTTTAAGTCATCCACAGTGCTCAAATATATTCTTCAGGCAATTCCAGACGCTATAAATAAATTGCAGTGCCCAAATCTATCTCTCAGCGAAAGTTTGGCAATCGTACAAAAAAAAAAACATACAAACATAATTATCTAAATTAAATTTGAGTTCAAATGGAAAACACATTGACTTATAGGTAAGCGTTTACACAGTGTAAGAAAAGTTTTATTGACCTTTTCCAGCGAAAACTTCGTGCTAGATATGAAGAGCTTCTTAGAGGCTTAGAATGTATAGGCAGAATAGTCCGTTTATTCTAAACAGACAGTCTGTTATATGTGTTCTTTAATAGATTTGTTATTGCTCCCGCAATAACGACGTTTGGACTGAGAATTTTGTAAAAGTGGGAATTTCAGGAAGTAGATATTACATGAAAGTGGGAATCTCAGGAAGTAGATATTATATTATATGAAAGTGGGAATTTCAGGAAGAAGATATTACATGAAAGTGGGAATTTAGGAAGTGTCCAAAGTGATAAGTACGTTAAATAAAACTTATGTGAATTTTAGGAATTGTTGATCAGAGGAGTTAGGACACAGGTACCGAAAGGGGGAATTTTATATATATATATATATGTAGATGACAATATCATTAGGCATGACTTGTTTGTAAATATCATCACTGTACAGACACTACGGTACAATGAAAGTTTAAAGCACCACTTCTTAAAGTGAAACTATACCGTAGACGTTGTAGATCATTAGATGTAATATTTTATTTCTCTGAATGAATACAGTCCTTGCCAGCGTCTGTATAAAGCCTGTTAAAGTTACAGCTATCAGCAATATGTGGAGTGTTTTCACGCATTCATAATGCATTATGAATCCTTGAAACAATGCATCGTAATTGCAGAGAAATGTGCGCTCGGCGATGTAGGTATATCGATGTTATAGTTATGATATGATGTTTAAAAGACCGGTAGTCGTTAATGTCGATATCGAAAGTATCGATTTACTTTGCATATTGTATCAAGTCTGTTGGCTTAAAAATATTTAAGTATATTGTGTGCACAATAAATGTTGCAATTTAAGCAACTTAACTTGGTAAGGTCTCGTGCTAAGTCTGTCCAGGGCCCGAATTATGGTCGCGTTTACCGCGGTGGATAACGCATCTGTCTTTCTCGCACTGTACTTGTCAGAAAGTGACGGATATTTTATCGACCCGCGATAAACACGGCTCCCATGCGGCGACGAAATAACCTACATTGAATATTATCGTTGCACAGTCTATGCGACTCGCAGCACATTTACAACCTGGTGGCCTGCGTGTTCGATTCTCTTTTAAACTAAATAATTAAACGAGTGCAGAGTGGATTTAGAAAGCTAGGTTAATACATTTTTGAATTTTGTCGCAACTACTCTCGCGGTCAAAAAATAAGGGTCAGAGTGCGTTTTTCATACTAAAGAGGATATTTCGAAGCCTTGGTTCCTCGCCAGGGGATGCTTTTAGTGAAATCTGATGATGGATACCCCGAGCACCGATACAGGACTTCCTGAGTGCCTAGGATACCCAACTGATTGAATCTGCGGTTAACTCCGGACTTGTGCATGTTCAGAAAAACATCTAAAATAGCAATAAAATGTAAGAAAATCCAAATGCTGACCCAAACTCACTCGCTGTGGTGTTAACTGCGATCAGTTAGGTATCTTAAGAACTTTTGACCTCCCGGTCTTATTGAACCTCGGAGAATCCACCATTAAACCTCACTTAAAACAACCCCTGGCCAGGAACCAAAGCTTCGAAAAAGCCTCATTTGTATGAAAATCGCACTCTGACCCGTATTATTTGTCAACGAGTGTGTCATGTCACTGGCATGTTAACGCATTCATTTTACTGTTGAACCCTGTTGTTAAAAGAGTTTGTAGTCCCTGGACCAGAACCAGGATTTTCGGGACTATTAGCCCGCACAAAATGAGATCCGGAAATCCCGGGGGTGCAAGCCCTAGTCGTAATCGCAAGCTGCACTAATGCAACAAGTTTCACATTTTCTCAACTGTACATGCCGTCACCGTTTTATTAGGTCAACCGATCAGGAATGATTGACGTAGGACACATGATGTAGCCACAGCTATCATTCATTTGATGAGTTGAGGTCACGCACACGCTTCGTGTCCTGTATTGACAGCAGAATTTTGAAATTAGTGTTCTATTTTGATACTGATAGCAATATCAACATTACGGCTGGATTATACATGCTTAAAATCACGCCTTCATTCCCAGAGTGGGGTAGGCAGAGCTACATAAATACCAACAACTCTAAAAAGATGGCTGGATACGTCGGTTAAAAAGGTTTTTTCATTTAATTTAATGTAATTTTCTTTAATTTACTTTCAACTTAGTTATTTATTATTACTTTAATGGCAAAAAAACAAAAAAAAGTGATCCAAATGCTTTGTAAGGTTAACAAGAGGAAATCCAAATTTTTGATATGTAAGGTAGGATATTGTTTTCTATTGTACAGTCGACTGCAAAAGAGATGTATCCACTTTCTCACCTTATTGCATTGTAATAAGGTCAAAAGTGGTTAAGTACAGCTTTTTGTAGTTGACTGTACAAGTTTTTTTTTTAAGTAAGGATTTAGGTACTTCGTTTGTAAGAATTTGGACACATTTTCTATGAAAAGACTTAAACAGTCAAGACCATTGAGAAATTAAAGTATTAAGGTATTTTCCAAAAGATCCCTAAAACACGAAGAAATTAAACCTAGGTAACCTTCTTGTTTTTTTTAATTATTCAAAAAAAAAAATTCGCCTTGAACGAAGTCAAAATCAGAAATGGAATACAATTGTATCGTCTACTAGCGACCCGCCAGCGGCCTCGCCCGCTGCAATGTTTTTTCTTTCATGTCGCTTAGGGGTATGAAAAATAGGTGTTGGCCGATTCTCAGACCTATATGCACACAAAATTTCATAAGAATCGGTCGAGCCGTTTCGGAGGAGTATGGGAACGAACATTGTGACACGAGAAATTTATATATAAGATTAACTACCAACAAAAAATAATAATTAGTAGGTATAATTAAAGTCATGAGGAAACGTTTGCTTATTTGACCATTATCATTTTAGTGTAAAAAACCAAGTAGGTACCTAGGTATAAGATAGATGAACACTTCGACCACATTAGCTTGATCATAGGCACAACATCGATTAATAAGACGAAGATATAATTATATCTTCTTCAAGTGACTAGTTTTTTTGAAAAGTTTTATTTTTCCGCTGATCGTATGCTACTTTTCGAAAATATATATCCAGTCGTATACTAAAATCATGGTTAATTCATTCATTTACTACTTGTACTCTATGCAGTTGTGCATGTAATCTAATCATTCACTTCAGCTCTCCCTCCGGTATATATATACTTACGGTTGTGTTTTTTACGTATTTATCAACATTTACGCAATCTTGCATTTTAATATTAAGTCGTCTTCGTTGAATGAAAACACTATTTAAAAACTAACAACAATGCGCAACCAATACCATATATTATTATAATAAAGCTTAGTTTATTTTGATGACATGCATAATGTTTTATATTATTACAAGACTATAGGACAATTCTTTGGCAACAAGGTCACGACTAAGTTCCTTCGGCCGGAGAACAATACGCCAGCCAAGGCTATGTTTTTTATTTGCGCATGTGTGGTTTTGACAAATTGGCTGTGCAATCGTAGTGAATTAATACGACATGAATTATTGTTGTTATAGTCAGCCGCTACAAATAATGAAACATACGACAATCTAGACGCGTGCGATTTGTTTTTTAAGACGTGCTGTCTGTCGATAAAACAATTGAAAACGTCTAGACAAGTTGTGTTCTGGGTCCCTATTCAACTTCGGTTAGACCATATTGTGTTTGTCGCGTTATAGTATTGTTTTAACTCGGTCGCCATTACTGTCAAGTGAATAACAGCTATTGTACGTCAAAAAGGCAATGTGGTTTTCACTTCTCATGCTCGTAAAGTCCTTCTTTATGCTGGGTATAGACTGCATAAAATCGTATTTTATGCACTAGTGCATAAAGCGTTGTCGTCATCTAGACGAAGACAATTAAGCCCTACAGCCAGAAAGACGAGGTGAATGCATTAAATAAACTTGTTTTTTGAATACATTTACTTTCATTTATTTGCCTTCAATGTTGCATCTAACACTTATTAAATATTAAACCATTAAAAATAAGCATTAATAACAAAAAACATACAAAAACAAGGTATTAGCTACTTGGCAGTATCCCGTTCAACTAAAGTTAAAAGTTTAATGCAATTAAAAAAGGCGGGATAGAGGTTTTTAACTCCTTTTGGACTATTACTTAGTTGTTTTCTTCGCAAAACTGGTAGAATTGCGTTCGACCTAAGTTACAAGTTTCACGCAAAAAAAAAGAATAAAAAAAAGCAGTGGCAGTAAAAGGTTGTAGTCTCGTTTTGGACTAATAGTTCGTTGTTTTCTTCGCAAAACTTGTTATGTTACGGAATTTTGTTGAAATGTTGTCAAGTGAAGAGAAAATAATTCTCACACCTAACACACTAATGGTTAAAAATGCTAAAGAACTTATTGAATAGACATTGCCGCCTAAATCTAAGAAAAAGGTTCTTAAAGGTTACTGTTTTATTTCCTCGTAATCGAAGTGAGTGCCATCGGTCTTAAAAGCCATTTTATACTCGACTTAATTATCCATAAGTCTTGGATTAAATGGTTTGTTTTATGCCCTTGTTGTACAATCAACTATTTGCCCCAGTCGAATAGAGGCTCAGCAATCTCAGCATAAGTTAACGACTGCAGATGTATATTATACTTTTGATTTAAATACGTTGCATTAATAAAATAACCGCTGCTTGCTCTCTTGTTTTCTATTTAAGTGCCCTGCGGCACTTCTCAACGGTGACGGCCTTGTCATAAACGTTAGTTAACATACTCCTTATTACCAATATGCAAAGATTCGTTGACAAGTTCCACATGTAACGCAATGGTTCTCGAACAAGCTATACGGCAAAAGACAGTTAATGCCAATCATTATGAAAAACCGGGCAAGAGCATGTCGGACCATCTTCTGGTTCCGAAGTCGTTGAGTAATACAAACATAAAAATCAACAAGTTATAACTAATTTTCTATTTAAAGTCAATTGGTGCCGTCTTAGGTGATTTTAGTAGGTATAAACACTTTAATCGCCTGTATCTCAAGAACCAATGTCTACTTAGTCGGGATAGTTTTCCTTAAAAATTCGTTATTATGTTCTTTCATTTAAGTTTTTTTCTGATTTAAAGTATTTGTAGTTTTGGTTGTAGGGGAGGGGGGGGGGGGGGCGCACTTAAGTCTAACAAAAGTAGACTACACTAGTCTGACCTATCTAACAACACCACACAATATAGGGTACATGAGAAAAAAATACATCCCCACGTTACGTGTAGGAGAGGTACCCTAAAAAAATATTTTAACATTTTATTGTACCACTTTGTTGGCGTGACTAATATGTAAAGCCTAACAAGTTTCTATATGGCCCTATTTCAATACAAACTTGTATTGAAATAGGGCCAAATAGAAACTTGTCAGGCTTTATATTCATGCCAAATTACAGCTTTCTAGTACTAAGAGTCTCTGTGCTAGGCCGCGGACAGACGGACGGACAGACGGACATGGCGAAACTATAAGGGTTCCTAGTTTGACTACGGAACTCTAATAAAAGGTCGCTTTTTTCGGACATGTACAAAGCGAATTCGTATTCTGAATTCCCAAATTAATCATAGAGGGCAAGTTATCAGCAAAAAGAGCACCAGGACGACCACGGTAGAAGTGGATGGGGATTACTCTTACTTTACCCACTAATCATATTATAGAAGCGGCTAGCAGAGACTGCGTTAAATTTCACCAGCTGAATCCCAACTTCACTGCCAAAAAAGATCTACACGGCCAATTTACTTAATAAATAATTCATATTTAAATCTAAACCAAAGCTATAATTTATGCGAATTGTAGCTATTTGTATAGTGATTTGCAACAAGGCCGTAATAAGTATTCATCTTGGTCGCTTGTCTCGTTTTAATGAAGTGTTCGGACCGAGATGCATGCAGTCAGCGCGTCTCCGGCCGAGCGAGGCTCACATAAATATTCGATTAAGTGGATAGCGGATTGTGCATGCCGTAGTTATGCACATTCAATGTATTGAGGAGTGGAAACGAGCTATCTATTCTTACTTCTATAAGTAAATCCAACTGCTGGAGAATGAATGAATATTGCTCAGATGCGTATTTTTAAATGTGTTAAAATTTACAAAATACGGCTCTCACCTGGATCCACTCTACATCAATCCAACTGTAGATATTGAGGTAAGGTCAGTTTTGCAGCGGCCAAAACTTTGACCAAAGCAGTCAAAAATAGAAGGTGCAAATTGCTTTTCAAACATTAGGGAGATATTAGGAAAACAAAGTGAAGTCATAAGCCAAAGAACAAAGGTGGCGACGCTCCCAGAAGCACGCTGAAGAGGAAGTGTGGCTGGCATGTCTGTAAGTGGACGGTAACTCATCACTTCATCGAATTTCACTCCATCGAATGTATCATTTCATCGAATTTAATTTCATCGCACGCTATTTTCTGCTGAAACCATAATGTTTTCAGGGTATCTTAAACATTAATTAGTTTAATTACGTAGGTTAGATTAGATGTTCAAGATATCCTGAAAACATATGGATTGCAGCAGTTCGATGAAATGAAATTCGTGAAATGATACATTCGATGAAAGGTGTTTCGATGAAATGATAGACACCCGCAGATGGACAGATGGCCGATGGAGTAGACACGTGTTGGCTGGACACCGCGTTGAGGCAAGCATGGTGTAGGATGCCTGACATGCTGGTTTGACAGTGCTTTATTTATCAACAAATACAAATGCGGTGGGCTATTGATAAACGCGGACTGTCCAAGACCGGGATGGTTGGTTAGCGCTCCCGAGGCTTAGAGACTCAGGCCAGCAGTGGACGTCAAATAGAAAACTCGATTTCAGGAAATCGATGAAACGAATCGTTTGTACGTGATTTCATGTTCTATTTACTGTTTTTTTTTTTTAGTAAATCTTTGACGGTTATATTATACTGAGTGGGATCGCGTAACCCGCCAAATTTTAACCATCGATTCTAGAGCCTATTTGGAGTATAGAATGTGGTATAACATAAAGTCCAATAAAGCATA
This sequence comes from Acleris holmiana, assembly GCA_949316455.1. Lineage (NCBI taxonomy): Eukaryota > Metazoa > Arthropoda > Insecta > Lepidoptera > Tortricidae > Acleris > Acleris holmiana. The sequence goes on from OX438769.1 coordinate 21,287,059, forward strand.
ATTTCGGAGGTTTTTATTATTTAAAAAACAATTCCATAGTTAATTTAATTTGAACACTGTCACCTTAACCTAAAGCATTGTTTACTAGAAAGATTCACGTTGTAAGTAGCAATATCATCAACGTACAACATAAATTAATTTAATCAAATTCTTAGTAAATAATGATTTAGGTATAGGTGACAAATTTCAAATTAAATTAACTTTTGAATTGTTTAATAAAAAAAACTTGTAAATTATGTTTTATTGGAGTTCATGTTACACTACATTATAAACTCCAAATAGGCTCTAGAATTGATGGTTAAAATTTGGCGGGTTACTCGTTCCCACCGTGTAAGTTTAATTTCTCGTCGTTTCATAGAAAGTTATTGAAACAATTCGTGAAATTAATAACCTGTATGTACTTAAATAACACTCACTATTCAGGTGCCAGTGTTTGATTGATAGGTGACAACCAGATGTTTCTCTATCTATTTTTCATAATAGATTACCTAATCAGTCTAATCACCAGATAAATAACGATTGTTCGAGTCACGTAAATATCATTTGAGTATAATCTTTCCTACAATACATATAAATAATCTGAAGGTGGGCATAATCCATACACTACGTGTATATTAGGATTGGATATTTGGCACATTGACACTATTGGCAATTCCAGTAGGATAGACTTTGATGACCCTTTTACACTCAATTTGTATTCTACTTACATAGTGACTAACCATTATCCATCAATAAATATTCATTAGATTCGTTTGCAGCCAGAACTTAAGCCAGATCTTAAAATCAGAAATTTTAATATTGATGTATAAGAAGAAATGCGTCTGCTTAAATCAGATAATGTTAATAAATATTATTGGGCTTCGATTTAGTATTAGTTATTGCTGGTTTGTACGCACATCAATCAAGTTAGAAGATAAATTAAAAACGGCTAGTGAACATGTCACGCGTCGCGTCGCCTGCCTTCATCCCAATATTGGTTTTCCCAATATGTGTGCGCACGGATAATTAAGAATATCTGTAAATTTTTTTAGGCGCCGGACAGTGTTAGGTATTTAATTGCATTTGCCACTCGCTGCTATTCCAAACGTTATACTTGTGTAACGACGAGGTTAACCTGTTGGTAGCAACTCTGCGTGCGAACCTGGACAAAATATTTGTGTGATGACCACAAATACTTGTTCTTGAGTTTTGGAAGTTTCCTTTGTTTCAAAGTGTTTATTTCCTTTAAAATTATCTTTGTCAATAAGCGATAGAAAAAGCCTAGAGCTTAGTTTCGGTCCATGTTAACTTGTGTAAGATAGTCTTCCTATATTTTTTATTTATTCAAAGTGGGCTTTAAATCAATTTTACTTTGTACCCGCACATCACGAGTAGCATCGTAGACTCCACTGTGTTATCTTTCTTCTATTTTAAAATAAACATCGCCGTTCCGCTGCCGCCAAATTGGGATTGGCGTCCAACAGTTACTGAATTAAAGTCCTTTGGAGCGTGGAGTGCTATGGTGGAGGGCTGACGCCCTAGCCGGAGCGTGCAACTGGAAATTGCATGCATCTAAAATTCCTTGTCGTTTGTCCGCGATCCAATAAAGGTGAGCCTTCCTTGCAGTCGTGCGACGGACAAGTTAATTCTGTCAAAGCTTGCTGCGACCTCGCCTCGCCTTTGTGTGCACTTGAAATGTACAAATTGCACCGCGGCCCAGGGGGAGGGAGGTCGCTGCACTCGCCCCCCGCCGCCCCCCGCGCACACCCGCTCTCGCATCGATTCCTCTTTGTCCCGAGCATTCGTCTTGAGATGCACTCCGCGGGATCTCGATTTCACATTCAGACAGAACACTGAATCGACCCTCCGGTATCTTTTCATCCTGTCGACGATAACTGGGATCCCATAGACTGTGCGACATTGAGATTCGGAACGAGTCCTGAATTAGATTTGTATCTTTCTGCTTCAAGATTACAAAGTAGATAGTAGCTATTAATAAAATAGCTTGTTGTTATCACATTGCTATTGTGTTCATTCTCTTAGCGCGATTATTGTTACTTCACGTCGAGGACATTGAGCTTTCAATCAGCCATATAATTTCATGACACGTTTAGCACATACTTACTCGTCCGTTTTATTTTTAAAATGAACAAGATGTTTATGAACAGGCCCTTGTTTTGTGGGCTTCTTAATCGAACATTAACCCTTTTAATGCGATGTAAATAAAGTGACCATTGGAAGGGCAAAGCAATAAAACGGCGAGAGCTAGAGGAGATTCAGGTAGATTAGCTAAATCTGGTGGCTATTTACAGACAACACACGGCGCTCGTGTTGCGTGGCGCAGCATCTGCCAGCAACCGAGGTGCAGTGTCGTTATTGCAGGGTTCTAAAACACACACAGATTTCTTACCTCACCTTCAGGCCATCGTTATAGCCGACAGGACTATTATAATGCGATTTCAAGTGATCAGTGGTTATTTTGGGTTGTATTTAGATATAGTTCCTCTGTAAATAACCTTATTTAAAACTAGATTTTATCACTCGTCTGCGTGGAACCCCTTTTCCGTTTTCCTCTCAGAAAGGTTCTTCAAAGGTCCTAATTCCAAAGATGTAGACTACCTATCTGTGTTCTTAATTTAACCAAGCCCGATCTGAAATTCATGGGGATGGAACATCAAAAATCAAAACAGCGTTCCAAACATTGTCATGTATTATATTAGTAATATTGTTGTGTTCATCGGGCGTGCATACGAGCACGTTGTGTTAGCTATCGCCCCGGCACACACCCACTCCGCGCATAGTTGACGAGCCCCGTTTTGTCGCGATTATCTTGTTACACCGAGTTTACACGACGGCCGTTTGTTCCCGCTGAGTGTGCTCTACTTTAATATCGGCTTCTGCCTGTTTATCACTTTTTCCCCGTCCGTTTATTGCATAATTATGCATAATTGTAATGAGAAATGTTCGCTTGATCTCCAGAGAACTGGCGGTGATTATGATTAACGTGACGTTCCCGAATCCATTAATAATCTCGCTATTGTTTCGGAAAAGATAATTTTTGGAAGCGAAAGTATCTTATACATTGCATGTTGACTGGACGCGCTGCTTAATCAATGTTTTAATTGAAATCAATCGTGTAGTTAGGTTTCTTGAATCACAAAAATAACACTCGTGTTTCCGTATAAATAATTACTTGCGCAGTTTATAGTTCTCAGAAACAGTACGATTTGCTAACTCGATTTTTATGTTAAGGAGAAGGCACACGAGCACTCAGGCCACCCGATGGTAAGTGGGATCTGAGATCCATAGACATTTGAATTGTCAGCACTATAATTCAGAATTCTTTATTCAGGTTATACATTGTAATTCGTAATCTTAAGACTGCAATCCTAAGACCTTAAATGCGTTGCCAACCCTGAGGACCAAGATGGAATGCGTCTATGTTAGTAATTTCAACGTTGTCTTATCCCCACACCGGAAAAACAACGCGAACACTTGCTTGGCGGTAGGTTCATGGATAAGATGGTGGTAGAGATCCGGACGGGCCATATACAGGGTCCTACCACCACTAAATTACTTTTGATAAATAATATTGCTGAATATTGTTTATAAAAGGTGAATTTATAAACAGCGGCTCCTTGCATTTATAATAAAGGTGGTTTGTTGTGAACTGCCAGCTTTCAATACCTAAATGCATTAATATTTCCTATAGTATGAATAAGCGCTTATAGTATCCTCGTTTATGCGATTCCAATTATAGAGCCACGTTTGATGCTTCGTTGAGCGTAGCTATTATAAGTCAAGCCTCCGCTTTGTATTATTATCGGTTTTATTATTCAACCAGGCAAGGAACTGTATATATTTATCAATTTTCGCTCGTAGAGTTCATTTATCACTATTACTTCGACTATTCCGTTCAATTATTAAGACTACTACTCGTATGATAGCACGGCCCTGCTTAACATCAATAGTTGCATCTCTTAAAACACATATGTAGTATGTGCAACCTCATTTTTAACGAGAGATCGTATCTGCTCTAACTATTCAATGTAGATAGTACCACTTTTTGGCTTGGTGCCGAGGAAAGCTGGCTTTTGTCATCGTTTTTCGTTTTAATTTCCTACGTAAACGATTGTTTCTTGCGTAAATTACGGGGCATTCGGTTCTTAAGCAAGAATGAAAATAAAAAGCTTAAGGTACTTATAGCGTTTTATTTTTATTCTTGCTTATGACAGATATGACGATATTGCACGTACCATGTTTATGACAAGTAGGCCATTTTAGTATTTTAAATTAACTAAGCTCCTTAATAAAGCTTCTGCATATTTTACAATGGCATCATATAACATTTATTTCTGGGTTTTCCTTCTATAAATAAATCTTTTTAAATATGCATCCGCTTCATAGTAATTGGCATCAGGTTACTCGTTTTTCACAACCATAATAACCCTTTAATTCGCATTAATGAAAAAAGTCGTGAATTCAAACCTATTTTGATTTTGATAGAGTACAAAAAAATCGTTATAAAAAAACAGGAAAAAGTGATCTAAATTATGTTGAGCGGGCTCAACATTGCGAAATAAAGAGTTAAAAAGTTCTCAGCTACGTAACCCTGGAAATCATGTTGGAAGTGTACGACCACTGACATTATGAAAGGCCAGAAATGTCCGTAGTCAATAAAGTATGGTGAATGAAACACGTGTCTTGAAGAACGTCGATATAGCTGCACGCGCAGACCCGGGGGAAGATACCATCGCGCCGCACTCCCGGCTGCTGCCTTGACGTTTATAGACCATTACCCCAGTATGAACGGCCATCCCGATTGCACATTGCTATTCACAACTATCCATCAAACTGTCGCACAATCGTTGCAACACTTGCAACATGAATTGCATAAGTGAACTGGACGCTGCTCTATTTAGTACACGTGCAATTCTTTCCCGATATTCCCGCCATTTGCATCTCTACGTTACCTAATTACGAAATGAGCTGGGCCTCTATTCAGGTGCGTTATAACGATATCGTTTTTTACCTGTTTCCGTATTGTCAACGTTTTGATAACTCTTATGTCATTTACAATAATGGCGACTGTGACATAAACGATACTTAAACTTGTCAAACACGATATCGTTTTAACGCACCTGAATAGAGGCCCTGGTTAGTAATTAGTTAGCATCTATGAGACTTGTTGTAGTTAATACTTTATATTTTATCTTACTTTAAATAATAATTTGTACAACTACTGTGTTATGTGTGGCAATAAATCTTTTTCTGATTCTGATTCTGATTCTGAATTACTAAAGAATCATACATTTCATATTTCATGTTTCTAAGTTTATTTGCTAACGCTGAGCGTCGTCTGTTTGTTAGTCAGTTAGTAACGGAACAGTTTCATGTGTAGGTAGATACAGTTAAACAATGTCTCGAACCACAAAATATTAACTTCTCAGTAACTATTGAATTAATAAATCGAGCGATTAGTTACAATACTGTATTGAATTGTTATTTATGTGTACAAGCGCGTACTAGGAACTTTAACCCTTTGATTTAGTTACACAGATTACGAGAATATCCTTTGATTAATTAAATAAATCTTACAACTTACTAATCCCACAGTACACAAAATTAAACCGCGCAGGTCACATAAACGATCTTAGTTATACAAAGGGTTACGTTGCCATGGAATCTGGTAGTATTGTGTTGTCTCAGCCCGAGAACAAAGAAACCGGCGGTTCCGCGTGGCAACGATTCAAGTGACATTTAAGCGATCGATCGAGGTCGTGATCCCGCGGTCGGAGCTGTCCACAGATTGAAAGTTGCCATGTTATGTTACCTCCTTACGCGCATCGTTTATTTTCATCTCCAGGTGACTCATCCATTACTGTTCAGTTCGTGGCTTCCTACAGTTGAACTTTGCGGTTATTTATTATTCAGATTTCACTTTTGAACTTCTAATGGTTGTCTAAGAGAGAAGAAAGCTTATTAGCTATCTTTATGGCTTTAGCATTATAGGCAGTGCCATAAAATCATGTATTGTATTCGATATAAATATTACTTATTAATAAAATAAACTGATTGTGTGGTAAGTCAGCGCGGCATAAGTAAATGTTTAGTTTCTAAACGCCGCCAACTTTCCCACTGCGGAGAAAGTGGCGCCCGCGCAGCGCAGGGCCGCACGTAACATTCCGATAGGGAACATAACGCTCGGAAATTGTAATAAATCGTTACTTGCTCAACACTTTTCCGTAGCGATGTAATTTAACTCTCGCAGAGCCTTATTTGTGGGTGAAATCTTGCAGTTAATTATTATTCCTGCATAAGCGTTCACGTTTTAGTACTTAAGTATTTTTCTTGATGTAGTATTTTTGTAGAGAACTTTTAAATTATGGAATTTCCGAATACGCTTTCTCTCTTCATCTTTTCCTCAGGTTTTCATTTCACATATAGGTATTGTTTCATTTCGAATCTCTTCCAAATTACCTATTTTGACTTAGTTAGTTGTTGTCCATTGTGGGTCAGAGCGGAGCCCTCCCTAATATCGTCAGACCATCGCGACTGTTCTGCCAACACTTCTCCTCGCTACCTAAACTGAAGAAACTAAAAAATGAATTTGAAAAACCCAACTAACTATTCCAACTAAGGTTGCGTTGCTACCCAACTTATTCATTTTGGGGTAAATTAAAAAGGTAGTAACCACGCTACTGAATAAATTATTATTTTTGTTGAGAGGGGCTAGTACGCTGCACGCACACAGCACTGTCAGCCTGTTAACACGCGCATTATGGCACACATGCACCACCAGCGACACGGTCCGCCGCTCCGATGGCTGGCGAGATAGCAGCCGGCTTTGTCTACGATCTACCAGCTTTGTTTATTGACCATTGTGGCGCTCAGATCAGCTCCCGATGCGGAATGGAGCCGTACATCGCACAATCGCACTCCCAGGTGTTACTTGAAGCACTCGACCATCTTACTCACTTTGACACCGAGCCTATTACTTCCCAGTTAGCGACCATTGTGTTTTCATTCTTCCAAGCTTCCTTAATTGGATACACCATATTGCTACAATGAAACCCTATTCAGAGACCCATTTCGAGGAATAGGCGTAACAATGTATCTACGTATGCCCACTCAAAGGCCAATTCCAGGAATAGAAGTATTCACATTGGTTTAGATTTTGATATTATTTTTTTTTTAAGTGACAAGCAGCTTAGTTTTTAATTTGAAATGCACATGACATCTGAATACGTTAAATAAAAAAAGTGTTTTTAAAACAAAAAACCGCCTTCAAAAATGTATGTACCTACCGAATAGGTTAGTCCAACGGAAGTCGGCGACCACAATATTTTCAACAAAAAAACCGCGCAAGAGCATGTCGGACCATGCTCAGTGTAGGGTTCCGCAGCCGTTAAGTACTACAAACATAAAACCGGGCAAGAGCATGTCGGCCCATGCTCAGTGTAGGGTTCCGAAGCCGTACGTACAATTTTAAAAGAAGTTTGCGGATTTAAAGGCGGTTTTTTGTTTTTTAAAATGTTAATTTTATTTTATACTTTTTACATAATAAGCTGTTACGTAGTCATTTACTTTTTAGTTGATATGAAACCTTAAGTTATTTCAAGCGCGCCGCAAGTAACGCCGCTGGAAAGTCATAGTCATATTTCAACAATTAAATATTCTTCGTTGTAGTCGCTTAACTATCTCAATCGAGATATCTTATCGCCACCCTTGAAATAGGTATCGTTGAGGAGTTCCGGTGGCCATCTGTGGACTTCATCATTAGTTCCACTTCACCAAGTGTTACTTTCTGACTGCAAATGCTAGATTTGTTACTAATAATACTAAAATCGCTATATATGTTTGCCTTCAATATTTGAGGAGTTCCTCACTGATCCCCTTATCAGATTCAGATTTGATGACATTGAGACCACCTCGAAAGTATACTCTATCAAACCAAAAAATAATTTTCAACATCGGTCCAGAACTGACGAAGTAGTCGGTGAACATACATAAAAAAAAACATACTGTGGAACGTATAACCTCCTTTTTTTAAGTTGGTTAATTATCTGGGGTTTTGGGAAAATCAGCCCCCAAGAATCTTATTGTATTCCCATCCTTCTTTATTATACTTAAGTTTAAATAAAGAACAGAGCTGAAATATATATGAAGTTCGAGAAATCAGCACTAAAATCATAAATAATTTATGAATATTTGAGTTACGTCAAAGCAGCAACAGTTATTACATTCAAAGAAGTTTATAACCAGTTAACCCTAATGGAAGCTGGAGGCCAACCTAAAAGCCGAAGCCACCTAAATGTTTAGCAAGGGTATTCACATCCCCTCATCTCGGCCCGGAACCAGGTCAAGGCCGTTAATATTCAATACAAATAGCAATACGAGACAACCCTCACCCCAATGATAATACTGATACTGGCCTCATGTGGGGTAAACATTAACACGTCAATTCACAGGACAAATAATACTTTATGGCTTCTATTTACAGGTATATAATGACGCAAGCAAATAAGCACTTAATCTAGACGTTAATAAATCATTGGCAATGTGACACTGATCAAGAGGTCATATTGTGGCGAGTAGTTGTATATCTAGCAACTATTCTTTCATTCGTTTGCCCTCGTTCAATGCGCGCGTAGACCTTGCGTGGATACAAGCTTGACCCAAATGCAGCCGTCTCTTGGGAGGGGACATCGTCCGTTTCACGGCCACTTACTAAATTGTGACGTAATATAAAACAATATTAAACACTTTATTCTCTCAATTTATAACTTCATCATCTAGAAAGTTAGTTAAATCGCTAAAGAACTTCCTGTTGCAACTAACTATCAGCTTTGGTTAATATAAATAATCTTTTGGTTGTCTTTCAATGTTTTAAATATTATAAAACGTAAAAGGTTGTGTTACGATAACTCAGGGTACCTGAATGCAATTAGTAGCTACACTGAGGTAGATACTGAGCGATGCACCGCGAGGGGGGGGGGGTTGGTTGTTCAGGCAAGTTTGGCAGCCGTAAATGTTCCCGTTAATTAGTGGCGAGCTCCCGACGATACGCCGACAAATTACCGGGTGACATTCTGCCGCCGCACACAAATAAAACGACCGCACTGTCTGCCTGCAGGGACGGATCCCGCGGCTCTAGGTACCGATCGCTTTAGTGGCATTCCGTACGTATTGTCGGTTTAGATAACTAATAGCAGGTTCGTAATTCATTATTTATTCTCACCCAATGAGCCAAAAACCCTACCTACTTGTCTTTCCTCGCGAACTTAAATAAAACGATATTTGAGCTTTGTTAAATGTCCGTTTAGAACTATATAAACTACTTTATTGCGCAGTGCAAGTTATTTTATTGCATGTGTGGTGACGCGCTCAAGGTCGATCCACTTGAGGCTACACAGATGTTACAAGATTTGAAACTGCAATTGAGTGCAACACGTGATACACGCAGACTTGTACTGATACTAATTAGGCTCGGTCATTAGTTAGCATGTGACATGTTCGATACAGGGCGCGTCACGTGGCAGCATCCATCTCGTTGATTGGTTTCATATTGAAATGAACGGCGGCATTGTGTGGCAGCGGCTTATCTGCCGGTCCAGGCGGCAATCCTATTTGGATGGATTTTCCATCAGCCCCCTCAATAAGACGCGTCGTCGTTGTTGTGATGCATGCTCGTATCATTGCGTGTACCACACCAATGGTTAATGAGTCATTAAGCATTGGTGGTCATTATTAATGACCCTATTTATTTTTTTGATTTGATTTTGAATAGTTTGATCTAATATAATAAGATGTTCATGTAGTTTGTACATTTAATTACTAAGTAGTTTTATTTCATTCATGTGAGTTAGAAACGACCTGCCGTAGCTGCTCAAGCCGTAACTCAGTACAGGACCTACCAGTGCAGTGAACACAAAAAAACACTGACCTACTGACTGAATACCTACTTAAGGTTATGAAATTGGGTTAGCAATGCTCGAAGTTTAGTGCACACTTGTTTTATATGTGGTTTCCAATTCATATCTTGATCAATAGTTACTCCTAAGTATTTTATACTGGCAACTTCATCTATAGGCTGACATTTACAATTTATAAACTGCTCGTGCAAGCATTCATACTTATAGCCCACTATACATATCGGCATATCTTTACTTTTACTCCTTGGTGATCTGATGTATTTATACTTAGTTTTGGCTACATTTAATATAACAATGCCATTGTCATGTGACCAGCGCACTACTATATCGTTCAATAAGTCCCGAGACTAACTTGGAAATGGCGCATATATTAAAGACTCTTTTGATTTTTATAAAGAACTGGCCATCAAATTTTAAAAAATAGAACAATAAAATATTGATTTTGCAGACATTTAAGTGATGCTACGCTTGTAACTTCGATACAATGAAAAAAAAAACGAGTTTCGCGTGTTGATAAAACATAGTTTTTTAATAGAAAAAAAAAAACCGTTGAAGCACAGCAATGGCTTATAAAATGTTATGCGGGATCAGCTCCCTCTAAAGCAACCATTTGTCGGTGGTATGCCGACTTCAAACACGGTCGCATGGACACAAATGATGGGGAACGCTCAGGTCGTCCAAATGAAGCAGTGACTCAACAAAATATTAACCAAGTCCTGAAAATCGTTATGGAAGATAGGAAGGTAAAAGTGTGTGAGATAGCAGAGATAGTGGAGATTTCAGCTAGTAATGTTTTCACAATTTGACATAAAGATTTAGCCCTGAAAAAGCTTTTTTCCAAGTGGGTGCCGCGTTTGCTTACAACTGATCAAAAGGAACAACAATGATTCAGAGCGTTGATTAATCGTAATAAAAAGGATTTTTTACGTCGGTATGTGACAATGGATGAAAAATGGATACACCATTTCACTCCGGAACCCAATCGGCAGTCAGCGGAGTGGAGAGCGGCTGGTGAAAGCCGCCCGAAGCGGCCAAAGACTCAGAAATCGGCCGGTAAGGTTATGGCGTCTATATTTTTAAAATGCGCATGGAATACTTTTCATCGACTACCTTGAAAAGGGCCAAAATATAAATAGTCACTATTACATGTGTTATTGGAGCGATTGAAGTACGAAATTGCAGATAAACGGCCTCAAATTAACAAAAAGAAAGTGGTGTTTCACCAGGACAACGCGTCACAAGTCCGTGAGAACAATGGCCAAAATAAATGAATTGGGCTTCGAATTGCTTCCTCATCCCCCTTATTCGCCAGACTTGGCACCCAGCGATTACTGGCTGTTTGCAGAGTCCTCAAAAAAATGCTCCAGGGTAAGAAATTTGACTCAAATAGTAAAGTTATCGCAGCAACGGAGGCTTATTTTGAAGCCAAAGACAAATCGTTCTACAAGCATGGGATAGAAAAATAAAAAAAACCGTTGGAGGGCCTGTATCGCTCTTGGACGAGACTACGTTGATGAATAAAAAATAATGTTATAAAAAAAACCTTGTTTTAGTACTTAGTCTCGGGACTTATTGAACCACGTGTTATGTTGTCTAAGTCGTCCTGAATACACTATTGCTTGTGATTTGGGTTGGTGCCCGAAAACATAATGCACGTATCATCCGCATACAGTTACGTTATACATTTTTGCACCACGTTACTCACGCTATTTACATGCATTATCTATCCGATGGGCCCGTACACAGCCAGTAGGAACGCCTAGTGTTAGCCGTTTCCCGATGCCAACAACATTATCAATTTTAACTTTAATTTGCCTGTTTGATAAGTAAGCTTTAAACCATTGATTTTGCCCTCGGACACCGCACTCCATGGTCTTCAAGAGTGTGTGGTGATCTAAAGTTTCGAAGGCTTTTTTGAAATCTATAAAAAGGGTAATTATGTGTTGTTTTTTATCAAGTTCTATATTTACTTTATCTGTTAATTGTGTAAGTGCCTTGTGTGTGCCCTTTCCACACTGAAAGCGATGTTGGACCGGGTTGATGACATTAGTTTTTCTACCAATTTATTAATGCTAGACAAAATGGCTATAGGCCTATAGTTGGTATACTCCAGATGACTAGAATGTTTACAGTAGTCTAACAATAGATATTTTTAAATAGTTAGGGTAACATTCATTTTGACTGCATTGATTAATAAAATAAGCTAACACTGGGCTAATTAAATTCTTATTCCTTTAATATCCTTCATAAGGAGTTGATGGGAATCTATATTAGTCTTTTTACGATTGCGCAAGTTATTTAAGCGATGCGCTGGTATGGACACTTTTGAAAAGTCCCCATAAATCTGCCTTCGGCCTGGCTGTGTCAACTAAGCAGTTACTTTAACCGTAAGCGGCAATCAGCTTGTTTTGTACAGATCTTTACAAGTCGTAGCCAGCTGTGTCAGCGGGCGAGGACCAATTTGCGTGTGTAGCCGTGCACAGTGGGCGTCCGTCTGTAATGAATGGCGGACGTGTTCACAACGCAGCATAACAGTAATGCCTGCAAACCAGACCGGGCTCGTTGCATACTTGCATTATGCACACTCCGTTTAAGCGCTCCCTAGCGCTCATAAATTAATAGTTGACACGCAATGCCCAATACATCAAAGTGCCACTACGTAACACAACGGGGTTGCACTAGTTATTGGGCTGTGTGTTATTACCCTTCACTTTACCCTTTCTTTTAGGGCTGGTTTTGAGATTACCAAATTCCCCTTTGAATAGGTTTATACTTTCTAAAGAATCCTTCTTTTAACATTTCTAGACTTCTCTTTGTTTATAGGTAATAGGTATTGTCCCTTTTGGGAGTTCGTATGGGTAAACTGACTGTCGTTCTATTTTTAAACTTTGGTGAGCATGAAATTCTTGTCCTAAGCATATATGCAATAAATTATGCCTTTCGGTATGCATAGCATATCTTCAGAGGATGGTTTGTTATAGACGTGTATGTGTTTCATAAGTTCATAACTCATAACGGTAAGGTTACGATATCAATGAGTAACGGAATCTTCTTGTGCTGCTATCTTTTACGCTGCAAGTGTATGTGCGATTCGTTTCCATTGTTGCTGCCACAATAGTATAGTGTAATATGCAAAATAGCTACGTTGACGACAGCAGCTGATTGTGAGGCGATCGTGATAAATTCGCGAACTGGATCGTAACCGGTGGTGGCGCGAAACCAGGAAACGGCGCGTTGTTGACGGGTGCAACTCATAATGCGATACCGATAGTGGCTGCCCAGCGCCGGCAACACCGCCGCGGCGATTAGCGCCGCGGGAATACGGGCGGTTACTGTTTTAATTACCTACAAAGCTACAAAGCTACCTAGGCAAGCGTTTTTTTACGTTATGTGGAGTTGAGAAGTGAATTATATCTTTTTTGTTCCTACGGATGCAATATACTAGTACGTACAGTTGCCGTCTAAGATGTCGGCAGGTCATAAGCTGCATTGTACTATACCGACTTTCAAAAACTGTTTAAATGTATGAAATTGACATTTAAGCGCCCCTTTGGTCGTCCGGCAGCTTACGTAGATCCTGTAGTTATTTTTATTTTTATTTTGGTGGTGTTAACGCTTGCGTCTTGTCCGGGACCTCAGAGCAGACGATATGCCCAAAAATTTCTGAACACTCTGGCCTTGATTGAACGTTGGAGTTAAGTAATCTCTCCGTATTCGTAAGCGCCAAGCCCGATACGTGCAGTAACAGTAATAACGTGGTCAAGATCCTAAATAAATCATTTCATCTTGCAAATCTTATCGCAAAAGTAAAATCCTTCGTGTCCCCTTATGTATTTATATGTACATATTTCTATACCTCAATCATACAATTTCGATGTATAGAGGGGACGGACTTCTATTGCCTACCTGTACGCGCTAACATGTCAATACATACACACGTAACTTCCCACCCAACAACGTGAAGCGTGTAGTTTATAATTATTGTTTCACTCCGAAGGTAGCAATCCGAACCGCGACAGGCGAGAGGGACAGGTCACGAGACAGGTGTCGCCTGGCGACAGCGACACTACCGGTTTATATTGTTTTGTATGTGAGCTCCACAAAGTGCACTGCCGAGTAAAGCAAAAGGTATGCGCACATTCCTATATTGTCTTTTTGTTTTGGATGGCAGCAGGTCGCAACAAATTACAGCGCAACACTTGCAAAATAGTATAAATCCGTCGCCTGTCTCTGTTGATTCTGGCTTTCGTTGTGCTTCGACTTGTCTTTATCACGTCACATTATTTATTTATTTAGCTGAAACACTGCCCGACCCGACATTGGGGAACTCTGCCCCAATCGACTATCCGTTCTTCGAGCGTTTTGTTCGAATTGTTTCTTTAAAAATGTTTTTTTTTCCCAGGTGGTAAGCAAGCCGTACCAGGCGGCGTCGGGCGCGGAGCTGACGAAGCTGTGCAACCACAAACGGAAACTGCTGGCCACGCTGCAGGCGCGCGCGCAGTCGCCCTCCACGCCGCCGCCGCAAGCGGACCAAAAGAAAGGTAGACGCCGCCATATACGTGCAACGTGTCACTGGCGCCGAATGCGCATAGCCAAGTGGACCTGTTTAGATGAGAGGCACTATAATAAACTGTCAAACCGTGACAAGTTCCAGCTGGTGAATTGGATGGACATATATGACTAAATGACTCCCTTTCACTTACTGAAACTGTTCAGGTTTCAAGTGTTCATTATAGGGCATTAGTTTTATGGCAGCTCTATTTAGAAATTTAAACATCCAACTCATCGTGTGTTCGTCAACAAAAAAGTATGGGGCTTCCTGATTTTCGTACAAAATGAAACCCAATTATGTCCTAGACAAAAAGTGTTCCAATACGTTATTAAATTAAAAAAGAAGACGGCAATATTTAAGTTCACTTAAATGGTGTCGTGTAAGGTTATACTCGTATAAATATAAATGCAAGTTCTCAGAAGGCATTAAAAACCGGATCATTTTTGTCTCCACACCCCGTCGCTGTCTGTTAATAATGTCGGCTCAAATTAAAATCGATTGCTGTAATTAATTTTACTTAAGACTCATTGATACCTTCAAGTTGAACTAATCGCTCCGACTCCGCTAAGAGCTTCGTCAAAGTAAATAAATTACTTTGCGAAACTCAATCTTCAATTTGACGGGTAAACAAGGAGAAACGAGAGAACAATAAACAAATTATTATTCATGTCATAAGGAGGAGAGGAGTGGGACGAGGAGAAAATTGCTGTAGAAATAACAGAGGGAAAATTATGTTTGTTCGCGACGGCGGCGTTCAAGCGCCGGCCGCCGCGCGTCGTATTCTTAGCCTTATTACGGTTCCGTGTCCGACTGTCGCCGTATTCTTTGCACATTGACAGAGGAAGTAGTTTCACACGGTTCTGCAATGCTTTTAGATTCTGTCTGGTGTCTTTATTATGGCTTCTGACGCTTATTAAACTTGCATGGACTTTGAAGTTATTTCGGTAAACGTTAAGGCAAATGCTACTCTTTACATCACTTGTGGTAACCTGCTATATTTCGCTTTTTTGTCAGATTACATAATGACCATATTGGCTCATATAAAATTGGTCTTTCGAATTTTTATACAAATAACGATTTGTGACTACTCGTACTCATCATTTCTCCGAAACATTTTGCTCATATTTTTTTTGTTCATAATTGTTATGCATATATAATCATCGCAACTCCTAAAGTGAATTTTACTGAAACCGTTCTGATTTTAGTATGTTTATAAAAAAAACCTAACCTCCTGAAAATTAACAGGTGTATGATTAATATTGATTATGAAGAGTGATCATTATGATGTAAAATGGTATGAGATACAATTTCGGAGTTCAATAATCTAATTTGCTATTTTATATGAACTATGGCGCACCCATAGTGACCGTTACTTTTAAACACGTTTTCCCCGTAAACAAAGTCAAAATTAGAAATCAAATATTATACTCAGAGAAATATTTTTCGGTATTGTTTACGTTATTAAGGGAAACGTATATACTAGTAGTTTATGCAACTGATGCATACTGAGAGGCCTTAAAACACGTACGTGTGTGTCTCGCTCACGCTCGTTTCATAATAGGATCGCACGAGTGTTTTAAGGTCTAATTATGTACAGTTGCATACACTACTTTATCCAAACATATCCACACACAACAAACAAACAACTTTTCACAATCCTACTTTCGTAACAGCAAAAAACCAACTAACAAATAACATGTAACAATTTCTTGTTATTGTAATTTTTTCTTTGTGCAATAAAGAGTTTACATACATACATACATACATACATACATACATCATACATACATCATACAAATGACAACAATAATGGCGGCAATTCAATCCTCCGTCAAGAGGAATATTTTTTTTTAAATCATATAGAAACTAATAAAGTTCCTATTCTCATGTCACTCGAGATCAAATTAATGTCGTGCGTGTTATAATAAAAAAAACATACTGAATTGTCGTTTCTTATCGATAAGTGATTTAATATCTATGGGTACCCTTTTACAAATTTAAATTCAAAACCTTACAAAAATCGATACTGTAATAACATTACAGTTCAGATTTTACCTACTACCACAGACAAGAAAGTTCTCATTGTAAAATTGGGTTTTATAATGCTGGTCATTTCCTACGGTTTCTGAACGCGTTGTAGAGCACTAATGATATGTGTGTAGATGAAATTAAACGTTATTATTCTTATGTAAAAATCGATGTATAAGTGGCACGTATCATTCTTATTTATTAAAGACAACCAACAAGTTCAGTTAAGAAAAAATATTTGAGTGTAAGGAATATTACCATGGGCGGAATAATCGATAGCTCATCGAGAACGGATCTAGTAACGGTGATAGTTAGCGGCATGCGCGTCGGGGCTCTTAAGCTTAAACCACACCCGTTCTCTCCGGCCGATTGTAGGCCAAACAACGTTGCGCTTACGTACTTTGATTAGGAACTGTTCAACTGAAAAACAGCTTGATTTTAAGCGTATTTAACTGAATCTATTTATACATACATACACATACATAACGTCACGCCTTTATTCCCAGAGTGGAGTAGGCAGAGCAACAGAATACCAACAACTCTAAACTTGTTGATAATTCTGTTATACCACATTTTGCATAGTCAGGCTAAGATGTTTACCAGTGTATTAGTGACAGGTTGCAAGCCAATCGCCTAACAGTACCTACTACAAGCCTTTATTCCCTTAGTCGCCTCTCACGATATCCACGGGAAGACATGGAGTGGCACTATTCTAACCCGGCAACCACACGGCCCGGCACGCACGGACGGCGGCACGGTCTATTTATCTATTTAATCAAAATTATTTAAAGTTATAATTACTGTTAATGCTCCTACAGAGCCTTCAGTAGTATACTGGTTTGTTTTTCATAATGCTATTAATAGGTTTGAAGATTTTTTTTTTTAATAATTATATTATTATTAGATGCGAAAAGAGTGTTGTTTTTGATGCATTGATCTACCTGCGTGTCCATCCGTAATCATCTAGCTAGGGTCTAAATAGGTGAACCATTTATTCAATATTTTAATTCGCCTGTGGTTCTTGGCTAAGTTCCATGAAAAACGGTTTGGCCAATCAAGAGATCAATTCTGGAAAGTTCTTGTAGAAGTTCCAATCAACGTCGTGGATTTGTAAAGTATAGTTATTTATACTGCAAAAGCTAAGATGTTATTGATACATAAAACTCCTACTAAAGCCTCAGAATTAACCGTAAACTGTTACGGCTTACTTTATGGTGCCGTTTCCGCATCCTTTTGTTCAGGCTGTTCTTGTAACGGAGGCCTTATCGCCCTCTAGCCATAACCACAAAGCGTATTCTCGTTGACCTATTAAGCTGTTTTAATGTCACATTACCTACAATTTTCTTGAGAATGGAATAGTTAAGTCAGCATATTATTTTTTTGCAGTTTGAATAATGTATTTTGATGTATAATGGGTTGCTTATAAGAAGATGGTGATTGTTGTGAATAAACCTACTGTTGTGATTCCATACGAGCCCAACAATACGTTAGTAGAAACTGTAAGAAAATACATTGACTAATAAAGTGATAAAATATGTATATGTGTATTAAATCCATATACTTATTTACTGAAAGAAACTCTCACATGTCTTATATTGTGCCTGTTTTGATTAGAAGCACATAAAACGATCGATTTCACATTTACTCCTTTTTCCGAGCTACCATTTTAATAAAGGGCTGAACTTAACAGAAGCTATACCATTATTATCTGATTAGCGGGCGGCGGCCCGGGCGCAATCTCCGAGCCTCCTTCATCCAATTACACGAGTGTGAACCTCCCGGATAACCGGGAGCCGGCACCGGCTCGCGGGCACCGGCACCGCGACCCGGTGGAAATCATCCGGCTAGATCGCACGCTTTACTACTTCCTCCGCGCCGCATCGGGTCTTTTGGCATTACGATATACTCAAAAGAAATGCTTATGGCCGGTTTCAGCAACGTTTTATACACTACAAGACACTTAACAGGCCCTAAATGGTGGTGGAAACGCGCATGATTTATTTTAACTTTCTGGTGGGAATGTTTCGACAACGAGGTACGTTAATTGAACAAGTAAATTTTGTAATCTTATTACTTTATTTATTACTTAAGAGACTTAATAAGTAATTTACTCAAAAGTACATAAATCTGACAGCCCTTCAAGCAAATTTACGTCCACCATATTTTTCTCTCATTACAACGCAATCTTACTAATTGTAAGAAACTGCAAAAGCCTTAAGAATTTTGTATGTATGTATGTATGTATGTAAACACTTTATTGTACAAAAAAAAAAACAAAACAATACAAAAAATAAAAATAAAAAGATGTACAAAGGCGAACTTATCCCTTTAAGGGATCTCTTCCAGCTAACCCTTGAGAGATTGAGAAAAGTGAAAGGTTGTGCATCGAGTAAACAGGTGTACAAATTTATTTAGAGCACCCAAAAAACAAAAACTAACCAAAAAGACTATAAAAACAAAAAAAAAGAACCATAGAATAAAAACAATACTAATACATTCAAATACTTACATAAATAGATAGAAAGATAAACATATACATAAATAAACATACTTAAACTTACATATACTAAATATATGTATATATCAACATTTGGATAATTGATACAATATTTAGGAAATAGAGTCAAGCCAGAACTTTTTTAATTTGCCTTTCAGGGAATCTACCGATTGTGATTGCCTAATACCCGCTGGTAGCCGATTCCACAACCTGACAGAGTGCACAGAAAAGGATTTGGAATAGGATTTAGATTTGTGAGACGGGAAAGCGAGGGTGAGATTGGCC
The DNA here is from genome assembly GCA_949316455.1 of Acleris holmiana. Taxonomy (NCBI): domain Eukaryota; kingdom Metazoa; phylum Arthropoda; class Insecta; order Lepidoptera; family Tortricidae; genus Acleris; species Acleris holmiana. The sequence continues at coordinate 21,306,335 of OX438769.1, forward strand.
TTTGAGCGCAAACGGTTTTGGGAGCCGGTGGCCATGAAGCTAAAACGCTCAGAAAGGTAGGAGGGAGAACGAGGATTAAAAATAGTGTTAAAAAGCAGCGACAGGACGTGAACATTTCGGCGAAAACGAATTGGTAACCAGTTTAGCTGTGCACGGAAGTGGGAGACATGATCATATTTCCGCAGACCGAAAATGTACCGAATACACACGTTCTGGAGGCGCTCAAGTTTATCGAGCAGCCGTTCTGAGAGGTCCATATATGCAAAGTCAGCGTAGTCTATGAGAGGGAGGAGGAGAGATTGCGCTAAAGTTATCTTGGTTTGCTGAGGAAGAAAATTCTGCAGGCGCCTTAGAGAATGAAGTGAAGCGAAGAGCTTGCGGCTAACATCGGTAACCTGAGTTGACCAGGAAAGAGTCTGATCCATTGTGACACCCAAATTTTTAACTGTGGAGGAAAAAGGAATTATGGCACCGTCAAACATCAAATTGGGAATCACAAGGTCAGACAGCCTCGAGATGTAGTGCGGGCTTCCAACAACAATTGCCTGCGATTTCTTTGCATTGACCTTTAATCCAAAATTAGTGGCCCACTTCTGGATCGTGGCAAGATCGTCATTGATAAGGTCAATCAGGGAAGGGAAGTCATCAAAACTAGCACCCGCATAAATCTGCAAATCGTCAGCGTATAAATGGTAAGAAGAGAGAAGAGAGGTCGTTATACCATTAATAAAAATAGAAAAAAGAAGAGGAGAGAGCACACCTCCCTGAGGGACACCAGCAGTGAGAGCATTCCAATCTGAATGATTATCATCCATCTTAACGCGCTGGCGCCTTCCAAGGAGGTATGACTGAAACCACATAAGGGCCGATGACGAAAAATTTAAATTTTTGAGTATGCCGAGAAGAATATTGAAGTCAACTGTATTGAAGGCACTACTGAAGTCCAACAAAACCAGGACAGTCAGATGTTTATTTTGTCTTCGACGTAGGTAATTTACGTTGGAAAAAGCTGAAGGCATATGTATAAGGCTACCGTTATCTATTACCAAGGTACTAAAGCAACACTGAAAAGTGGTTCCTCGGGGAACGTAGTTGTTTCTTATAACAAAGAGGGTAGAGCGGTCTCTTTGTTGTTAAGTGGCAGCGAACGAGGAGAGGGGAGCGGGGTGCATTTAGTGCGGCATGAATAGCGGGTAACTGCACTTCGTCAGCCGTCCGGGAGTAACAACCTGCGCCCGACACCCCCTTGCAGTCCCAACAACCTCCCATATTTCACATTTAAAATGAAAAATTGTAACACATTTTTTTTAATAATTGCATCTGTGCATTGGTCGTTGTCTTTTAACGTTGTAAAAATAAATGTCATATACAATTATGCTTGTTAACTCTTCCTACGACGTTGTACAAGCGGTCCCACGGTCCCTGTTTGGGCGCCACTCATTAAGGCCCCGCTTGATCCCCTTCTCGCCCTCGTTAATGTTGTTTTGGGGTATTTAAATTACTAATTTTAAATGATTGAAAAGCGGCTCTCATAATATTAACATCAGTGCTAAGCGCATTAACTGTTATAATTATAAATAAAAGGCTTTCAAAGTTCGTTATGTAAGATAATGAATGCGAATCATATTAAGAGTCGAGCCCGGCCGGACGGCGCAGTGGTAAATCGGGAAGTCCGCATGGCGAGCCGCAGAATTGCGTAATTACCGTAAAGGAAGTCAGCCGTTTAGAGCAAACAAAAACGCTGGCGACTCGATCGGTGGCGGGAACAAAGGGCGGGCGTAATTTGAAACAATCGGCGGCGGTGCAGAGCGCCCGGCGCACCCCGCCGACTATTGATCCGCGCCCCGCGCCCGCGCCCGTCCCAGCCGCCCACAACCCCTATTTTAATTGCAAATCTGCCAGATAATGTGCAAATAGATAACGGTATTATTTCGGCTCGCTAACTAATTATGAAGCGCTATTGAATTACGAGCATGAAATACTTTTAAGCACTTGAGTAAGATTCATAAGCTACGTGTCGTAACGGTATGCCTTACGGTGATTTATGTTTAACGAGGTGTTAGTGGTAGAGGTTCGTGTGTTAGGTACATATCTTGCGATTAAAACGGAAACGTGAACAAGCAGTCTTTTTTAATTGTTAATATAAAACATAATAGAAGGAAAATAACGCTTAAGCCGTTCGGAGCTAAATTATCAACCCTTGGTTTCGTTTAATATACAAATGGGTCGATCATCGGTCGCTCTCTCCTCTTCCGATTTGTTGTGGGACCGCTTATTTTCCATTTCCCTCGTCCACAATCCGGGGCGTTCGCAGTTTCCTGCGGAAACGAATGACGATTAGGGTATATATTCTAGTAGCTTCTACTATCTTGTTAAATTTAGGCGAATTAATATATTTTTTATTGAAATCGTTGTTTATTATAAATGAAGATGTTTTTTCTTTTAATGATCTGCAAGTGTTTGAGTAGCTTTTTAAAGTGAGTCTGTTATCATGTTATTTATGACATTATAAATTATATTATGTCGATAACCTCTGAGTACCTACTATGTAAATAAAAAGCGTGGTCGGAGTCTTTCTTCAACTATCCGAATGTCTAGAGAGCGGCACAATGTCACGAGGTCGGCCCGCTCGACGTCAGTGCGACAACTCTTTGTGCTTCGCACGCGATCACTATCGCTTCACATTTAACCAAGTAACTTTATATCTACTTTTTACGTAACTGCGCGAAACTAAAAGACTGTTATTGAGTTCAACAGTATAATATGTTACATTCTAAGTTTTTTTTTGTGCATTTAGAAGGCAAACAAATAAAACAAGATATACATATGTAAAATATTAGAGTACTTACGTTATTCTAGTCGCTCGCTAGTCGGTTCTAGCTGCGATTCCAGTGGATTTCGATTCACGATTTAACATTTTTCATCGAGAGTCTGTAGTGAAAATTGTATTTAAATACGTGACATGACACTGCATTTTATATTGAAAAATTACATGCATAATGATTACAATGACTCGTTTCTTTAATTTCAGTGCTAAGCTCAGAACTGACGGTGCAAAAGAAAAAAATGAAGAAGCGTCCCAGTTTCCCGACAAACATGAGCGTGTCCCAACTCATGGTGCAGAGGGAGCGCCCTCTCCACGAGTTCAAAGTATGCACTCCACGCCGCTATTAACTATTCATAGCTGTAGTAAGAGCCGGCCGCCGGCGTTTACGGACTATTATGAATATCGTGGTAGATTCGATGTTGTCATCTGTACAATTATCGCCAATAATTTTGAGTATTTTATTTGTAATTGTATATTTAGCGAATATCCGATGCTGATGTGGTCAAGTATGAGTCACGAAAGTTCCATGTTATGTTCTGTTAGTTTACGTTCGATAGGAATAAGCGCCGTCTAAAGTTAAAACCAGTTCGATTCATATTAACGTTTAAATATCAGCTACCGAGCTCATAGTTAACTATTGCAAAACAAAGTAAGAAAAACGCTTAAACATTCAAGACAATAAGAAGACATAAACATATTTGTATTTTTTTATTTGATTGTCACTTTTCAGCATCAAGAGAATGAGGTCAGCCGGACCGTGTCGCCCGACGCGGCGCCGGCGCTGCCGTGCGCGCGGCCCGCGCCCGCCGACCGCGACGCCAAGCCGGACCGGAGCGCCCACTACCTCACCGTCAACAGCGGCTGGATTACCCAGCAGGAAACACTGGACCCTGGGCCACAACATCAACCAACCCCCCCCAACATACACAGTCCTCTCAATGTCGGCATGCCTGTTCTAGGCACAAACGGACAAATAATCGGCGTCAACACAGGGTATAACAAACACGCCAACTTCAAAAACGTTATGGGAATGATGTCGCAGAACATTCTAGAGCAAGACCTAAAAGAAGAGAAAAGAGACTCGCCTTCACAGCAAAACATGCAGCAGTTGAAATTGAGCGCGAAAGAAGACGAGTCGCAAGTATTTTGCGGGCTTAACCAAGCATTGACTCCTGAAGTCATGCAGAAGATAAATGAACAGCAGCAGCTGTTTATCCAGCAGAACCAAAAACAAATAGAAATGGCTATGAAGGGATATAGAACACAACTAGCAGAAACCGTTGGCCAGAATAAAGTTCAGAACCAATATGTTCCCCAAGGACAGCTGGTCATACAGAACGGCGCTGTTGTGAAAACGAATCCTGCCAAAACGCCTCCGTGGCAAGTGAAGAGAACCGACTCGACACCCAACTCTCTGAGTTGCGCCAGTCCGAAACAGCTTAACATAGACAACAAAGATTACGAAGATCCAAACGTGCACATATCTGAAGATACTTCAACTGTTAAGAATAATTTTGTTAATAACGAGCACACCTTGAACCAAACCATGTGCCCGCGCGTCCCGCCTCTACCTCAGCATTACAATATGATGGGCCAGCAGTGGCCCGGCGCCGAGATGAACAAGAAGAAGGCAAAAAATAACAACAAAGGGACCAAAAAGAAAAACACTCCAGAACATAAAATGGTCTCTTTAAATAATGGAATGCGCCTGGTTCAGGACCCTAAAGGGAAATCTTGCGAAGATATGACTAGAGGCAACGTGCCTTCGTTCATGGACGACCCGAACGGGTATTTAGCGCAGCAAACTGTATTATTAAACAACACGATCTCTAGACAAGTCGGGCTAAATCCCTCTTTCGATGGTAATCAATACGACAATTCGAACAACTGTTACAGCGGAAACAACCTGGACAAATCGTGTAAAGTGATTAACAAATGTGACATGACCAACGTCTACAGAAACAACATGGTGCCAAATCCGTCTCCCTCCCCTAACAATACTCCAGACAGTAGCGTGTTGTCCGACAAGGGCCAAGAATCCCAATGCTGCAAAGGATGCAACGTGTACAAAGGGAACTCAGAATTTTCCGAGAACCAAATGAGGATGAAATACATGAACCAAAACATATATAAAATGGAATTGGACGGGAGCCACGTGCCCGCGCGCCGCGCGCACAGCCCGCCGCACTGCTTCGACGAGAACCCGGTCACGTCCTCCACCTTCCTGGAGTCCAGCCCCGCGCACGAGCTGTGCGGGCCCATCCAGGCCGGCACCGTGAGCACGAGCAACGTGTCGCCCTCGGACCGGCTGCCGCCGCCCGAGCCGTCGCCCACGCCGCCGGGCGGCTCGCGCAGCACCGACACGCCGCACAGCCTCGGCGGCTCGCAGCCCGCGGCCTTCCCGGGCTCCAGCCCCGCCTACTCCGCGCCCTTCCAGTTCCCCTCTCCCGGCCCGGCGCCCGCGCACTCCGTCAGCGGCACTCAGATGATGCATTTCATATCGAATCATAATGTCAACAAGAACCTAATGGAAGTGGACAACATATCGATGGTCGGCGTCAAACCCGGACTGAAGATCCCTCAGGAGATGTTTAAAATGGACTCCAGGAAGACGACTGAAAACTCGATGCCCGGCTACTGTCCGCCTCCGCACATGGGCGGCGGGCCGGCGCACTCCCTCATCCAGTCTTGCTACGTGCAGACGTACGTCACGACGATGGCGAGTGGCTTCTCGGTGACGCGGGACACGGTGACGTCCGTGCTGGCCGGCAAGGCCCACACCGCGACGACTTCGATCAACGCCTCACAGATCAACTTCGTCAGGCCGCCGCCGCCGCCGAGCGTCAACATGGCCACCACGTATGCGATCCCGAACAATCAACCGGATCCGTTCCTGAACTCGGTGAATCTACCGACCAGCTACCCTCTCCATATAGCCGGAACGACCGCTCAAAATATGATATCGAAGTCGCCGCTAGAAATGGTTCAGAACGTCATCGGAAACGCGCCCACGAAATCGGAAACGAGCAACGTTGGAGTGACGCAAATAAACAGACGACCCTGTCCGCCGACCACGCCGGGACAAATACTGATATCGTCGACAGGCCAGCTGCTCGTGGCCAACCACGCCATGCCGCCGCCGCCGCCCAAGGGCGCGCCCGTGCTGCTGGGCGCGCTGCCGCCGCTCGTGGCGGGCGCCCGCGGCGAAGCCTCCCGCCAGGTTGACGTTAAAAGTGCCCAAAACTTCGTTCAAGGAGTCGCTATGTTGTCGCCCGAAAGCTTGAAAAAGAAAAATAAGAAGAAAAAGTCTCCGAACACGAGTATGACGAATATACTACAGATAGCGGCGCCGCAGCAGAATCCGAACAACATCATGGTGCACCACTCCCCGCAGCACGGCTCCAGCGCCCAGTTTTCCCCGCGAGGGTTCCAGCTTTCGCCCAATAACAACATATCACCGGCGCCGATGCTGCAAGCGTTGACGATCGTCCCGGGCAAGTCCGGAACGCCGGCGCACATCGTCATGAACGGCCAGAGCAATTCTAGTAACTTCGGATCTCAACAGATAATCGCCAACACGTCTCCTTCTCAGCAAATAAATCTACTGCAACCGGTGAATTTGATTAACAACGCCAGCAGTGTGATGCCAAATTTCCCCGCTTTCCAGCAGTTTATAGTGCCGAACCTCGGAGGGATGGTCATGACGGCGGACGGCACGGCGATCATCCAGGATAATTCCAACGGTATGCCGATGCAGCTACAGTTGCAGACGGTGAACGGCCAAAACGTGTTGACGCCCGTGCAGAACCCTGGGGTGTTCGCCGGAGCCAACGGGGGTGTTGTTCTCCGAGCCCAAAACCAACAAGGGAAGATAATACAATCTCAGCACAGCCCCGGGGCGCAATTTCTTTCACCTAACAGCCAAGTCATGATGAATAGCCCGAGCTTCAACGGGCAGCTCAGTCCCCTTCTCGCCAGCTTGAGTCCCACGAACGTAGCGTTCAACACGAGTCCTCAAGTCAGATCGAGCAACGTTCAGCAGGAATTCATTCAGACGAATCAAATGGGGCAAACTTTGATGGTGCCGTTATCACCTAAACAGGCCTCGATCGCTTCCGCCACCAACAGGACCAATTCGACGTTCGTCCAGCAAAATACCACTATCGTTCAACAGCAAACGACACTAGTTTCGAACTCTCACAACACGCACTCGTCGTTGACGGCCAACCTGCAAGGCGGCTCGCGTCTCAGCATCGATCCGAACGTGCTCCTCGCTCACAAGCAGATCCAGAAGCGCAAGTTCGTCGAGATGCCCCCGGACGGGGACGCGGAGAAGGCCTCCCGGGCGGAGGCGGCGGGGCTGCACGTGCACTCGGTGTCCACGCAGACGTTGCTGCAGCGCAAGTCGCCGGCGCGAGGCTGCTCGCCGCCCGACACCACCACGCACAGCCCGCGCGCCGAGCCGTCCAGCCCGCGCGCGCGCGCCCGCTCCGCGCGCCACTCGCCCGAGCCCGCCGACGCCAGCTCCTCGGTCAGTGCTCCACCTACCACTACACACTATACAAGCATTGCACTAAAACCATTCCTTATTTACTCATCTAGCTTTCTAAATCGTATTCGCCAGGGAGATTGCACCTTTCGAAAGGTAAACAGACACCAAATTAAACTGTAAATTTTTGAGGTTTAAGACAGTGTATAGGTAGTTCCGCGAGAGTTGAGTTGAATGATTTTACACACACCGCTACATGAAGTACTGATATAAGAAGAGTAATTTCAAAATCCCGCTGTCATTACGTGACAGTGTCGTTGTGTGCATGTTCTCAACTCTCGTGGAACTACCTATAACAGATATTTTACTCGTATAATACTATCCCTTTCACTGACTGAAACTTTGGATACGACAGTTGATGAGGCCTCTGACCCGCTTCGTGACGGAAGGCATTTATACATTGGTGAAATGTAATAAGTTTTGTATGCAACTGTCGGTAAGAAAGAATCGTCCTGGTTGCAGGCCATGGTGCAGTGCGTGTCGAGCAGCGAGCCCGACGTGGAGCGCGAGGCGTGGCCGCGCGCCGGGCTCAGCCCCGACGCCGACGCGCAGAGTGAGCATCCACCAACCTCGCTTTACTATTCTTCATTTTCTCTCACTAACTCTCATAAAAGCCGAAACCGCAACCAAAATACGAACCTAAAAGCCTTTTTAAGTCCTCTCACCCTGAACTAGATTACAACGTAAAAGACTTGGCTATCAAGGAGGTCGCCCCGACAATTTTTTCAGAGATGCAACCTCGATACAGTCTCGTAGCTGTCGTTGGATGTACCTTCCTAAATTTTATGATTAAGGTTAGCAATAATACAAAATTTTAAAATAAAAGAATTTGCACTGTATTATAATAAATAATATAACCCTGCTAATATTTTTTGTGCCCGTGTGGTTGCCGGGTTAGAGTAGTGCCACTCCATGTTTTCCCGTGGATGTCGTAAGAGGCGACCAAGGGAATGAGGGCTTCTAGTACTGATAGTTGACGGGCTTGCAACCTATCACTAATACACTGGTAAACATCTTAGCCTGATTGTGCAAAATGTGGTTACAGAATCAACAACTCTTTTTGTAGTTGTTGGTAATTCTGTAGCCCTGCCTACCTCACTCTGGGAATGAAGGCGTGATGAATGTATGTATGTAATATTTTAAACGCGAAAGTTTGTATGAATGGATGTGTGGATGTTTGTAACTCTTTCACGCTGCAACGGCTGGACGAATTTGGATGAAATTTGGAATGGAGATAGGTTACAGTAAGACCACAAATATAAGTTACGCCGGCAATCTTCATCCACGCAGAAAGGTGCTCACTAATGCCGAAGATAAACGAACGTAAAAATAAATTCAATACAAACCTTGTCGTGTTACGCGTAAGGTAGAATATGAAATGACAGTTAAACTAGTGCTTTCTCGCTCATGGCGATTAGCGATTAGCGCTTAGCGCTCGTGCGTCTCAGCTTGTGTATGAATGACAACTGATGCGACGCTAAATAAAATGGCGGTCGACGGCGTCGCTGCAATGGCTGCCGAATATTTGACCAATAGCCGTCGAAGTTTTACTTGAGCAAACGTACTGCCTTATAATTGGCCAAAACGTTTTCGCGCCTTCTAAAAAAATGCTTTCTGCGCAGGTACATCGTTGTAACTTATATTTGTGGTATGTACTACTGTACACCCTGGATTAACACATATGCAATAGATTTTTCCCGGAATAATTTACAAGCTCCCAAGGGAATAAGAATAATCAAAATCTACGTCGCGGGCAGAAACGAGTATTTTCATCAGAGATAGAAGTTTTTGTGGCACGAATAAAACTGTCCTAGGGATTTCCGAACGATAATATTAATAATTTATCGATAAATTGTACTTTCTTATGACAGTTAATTACGTATGACTATGAGATAACGTATTATATGAACATGCAATTTCCATACACCGTAACTCGTAACTTAAAAGTGGCATAAGATAACGATAAAAATAAACTATTATCTAAGTACCTATATTATTTTTAAATTTGAGTGGTTTCCATGCATTTTTTTGAAAACTGAGTAGATTAGAGTATGCTATTACGCTACACAATGTCATACAATTTACCTAAATATGCCTTTGTTGCAAGACACTCTTGGCTTAAGTTTATTTTGTATGAAGATCGATTGAATTGCGTCCAAGGGTAGTGATTAGCATTTTAGTTAATCTCTATTAATCTGGTGGACGTTACCTATCTACTGTGACACTTTGAAGTAAGTATTTGAAACAGTTTTTTAATTTTTGTATTTTAAAGGCGGGCTGGTTTCCGCAACTCGACGTCTAGCGCCTATTTTGCGTGTGGATTTGAAACAGTTATCGATACATTTAATATCGGAAGGAAGTCCCTAGTCAATTGACGTTTAAGCCATAAAAACTTCTATGTCTGATTTTCATATATCTAAATAGACTTTTTTACTCGTAAGATAGCCTTGGCTTGGCACAGACAGATAAAAAATGACACATACTTACAAAATTTTATAATCTATTTTGTTACTTTTGATATATGCAAGAGTAACAAAATCGGAAGTTACTACACTTTATTAGGCCTATTTAGATGAACAGTTTTCCTGATTCTAAGCGCACTTAATACATTAAGTTTTTAGATGACATGTGAACACTTATAGGGCACATTGGCATGGTAACCGCCATAATACTTATTCAGGTAAAAATAACAAGAGCGCTTTGCATTTTCCAGATGTTATGTCAAACTTGCCACTCATACGCCAGAACCGTAACCACCATCCCGCGGAGTCCTCCGACATGCATTACATCCAGAACGGGCCCGCGCCGCCCGCCGCCGCGCCCCTCGCGCCGGCCTCCTCGAACTATTACGAGAGGACGCAGGCTTACAAGAGAAAGAACGATTACGGCGATGGATCCACTTACAGAATGGATAAAATGATGAGGACTAGTTACGGTATGGTCCACGGCCTCCCGAAAGATGACTACGACAACTTAGGACTCAGTTCCCCGGATAAATCACAGACCAGACATTTCCCACCTTCCGGTTCCAGCTCTGATATGTCTTCTATCCAAAAATTTGACAGACACAATCTCAGTTCCGGCAATGGTGAGTATTGCTCTCGGTTATATACTAAGTATTTCTCGCTACGCTTTCGATTCTTGGCTCATTTAATCTGTACAATGTCTGGCAGGGAATTCTACTCGTCTGCTTGATGTGTTGACAACACTTCCGAATCTATTTTTCAAATTATATGCGATCTCAAAAGTACATTTGCTCAGAGATGAAGATCATCATCGACCTTAAAATCCTTCAACTGTCTTCCCTATAGCACTGAGCACACACTGTATCATAAAGGTCCACGCATCCACTCCTGCTTAGCATTCGGCAATCAATTTAGATAAATAATTGGATATCTGATCTGCTTGTGATTATTGTGTGAAAAGAGTTATGGGTTCAGGAATAACTAAAAATCTATGAAGATTATTTTGCCACAGTAAACTCATGTGTCCGGAACCATCTCACGCTTTCGTCACACCTAACCAAATTCAAAATTTATCATTATGTTGTGTCTTGTATTGGTTTTGGATTGGCTTATGCCTACACCGCTCATTCCAGAAGTACCAGAATTTTAGTATTTTTGAATACCAGGTTTTAGTGTACTGGAATCCCATTACTAAACAATCAAATTAGGGTATTGGTAATATAGTTACCCAATATTTTGAATCGGGTGTTTTGGGAGTCTGGTACAACAGAAGTTTGGTATTTTGAAGTTCTGGTATTTTGGAATGAGCGGCCTACATTTATCCTAAATTAAAAGACATTACGTATATAGAGCTCTTTGTCGGTAATACATACTGATGTGTATTGTGGTATATTTCAGCTTCTACATAATGCGATACTATTGGTCATTGGTTTTCTTTCGGTTGGGTTAATACAAGATACAGCTGTTAATAAAGGGTGTACTGGAAACTAATCAGAATAAAGCGATGCGCAGCGAACCGTCCCCACCAGGCTTTCTGTCGCTTTCCATTGCACCACACTCGACGTAACAAAATTGGCTCACAAATTGGGATCCCATTACTAACGCATCATTGTAAAGCCATCATCATTTCATCTGTTTCTCATTGTAAGTAAAGCACAATTTTCATGTTACTGTGACCGCCTCGGGCGTGGGAAAGTTAATATTAATTCCGCTTGTTCTATTGTAAGCGCGCACTCGTGTTACTCATACTATATCGACTAAAAGCACAAAATATTGTATTCTCCCTGGTCTTTCCTGAGAAACTTGTAAAATATATCAGTATTTGTTGCACGTTGATAAAAGTAATGTATGTTTTCAACTAGTAAGTATTGTAAGAATAACTTATATTAAATATAAAGTAACACATAGTTTCGCACCAAGTTCTTTCTTAATAATATAAACGGCGACCGCGAGCCACAAGCGCTCGACCTCGAGAGCCTAAACACGGCAGAGGAAGGGAAGCTAAATTGATGGTCGATCGGTAGATAAGAAGAGCGAGGAGGGGGGTGGCCCCGGGCGGGGCGAGCGCTCGTTCGCGGCGGGGCAGGTGGTGTGGGGCCCCGTGGCGGGGCACGCCTCGTGGCCGGGCAAGCTGGCGCGCCGCCGCGCCGACGGCCGCTGGCTCGTGCGCTGGTTCGGCGAGCGCCGGCCCGCCGCGCTGCCCGCCCAGCGCCTGCTCACGCTCTCCGAGGGGCTCGAGGCGCACCACGCCGCGCGCACGACCCACAGGAAGTGAGTCCCGCACACACACACACACACACAAGCTGGCGCGCCGCCGCGCCGACGGCCGCTGGCTCGTGCGCTGGTTCGGCGAGCGCCGGCCCGCCGCGCTGCCCGCCCAGCGCCTGCTCACGCTCTCCGAGGGGCTCGAGGCGCACCACGCCGCGCGCACGACCCACAGGAAGTGAGTCCCGCACACACACACACACACACAAGCTGGCGCGCCGCCGCGCCGACGGCCGCTGGCTCGTGCGCTGGTTCGGCGAGCGCCGGCCCGCCGCGCTGCCCGCCCAGCGCCTGCTCACGCTCTCCGAGGGGCTCGAGGCGCACCACGCCGCGCGCACGACCCACAGGAAGTGAGTCCCGCACACACACACACACACACAAGCTGGCGCGCCGCCGCGCCGACGGCCGCTGGCTCGTGCGCTGGTTCGGCGAGCGCCGGCCCGCCGCGCTGCCCGCCCAGCGCCTGCTCACGCTCTCCGAGGGGCTCGAGGCGCACCACGCCGCGCGCACGACCCACAGGAAGTGAGTCCCGCACACACACACACACACACAAGCTGGCGCGCCGCCGCGCCGACGGCCGCTGGCTCGTGCGCTGGTTCGGCGAGCGCCGGCCCGCCGCGCTGCCCGCCCAGCGCCTGCTCACGCTCTCCGAGGGGCTCGAGGCGCACCACGCCGCGCGCACGACCCACAGGAAGTGAGTCCCGCACACACACACACACACACAAGCTGGCGCGCCGCCGCGCCGACGGCCGCTGGCTCGTGCGCTGGTTCGGCGAGCGCCGGCCCGCCGCGCTGCCCGCCCAGCGCCTGCTCACGCTCTCCGAGGGGCTCGAGGCGCACCACGCCGCGCGCACGACCCACAGGAAGTGAGTCCCGCACACACACACACACACACAAGCTGGCGCGCCGCCGCGCCGACGGCCGCTGGCTCGTGCGCTGGTTCGGCGAGCGCCGGCCCGCCGCGCTGCCCGCCCAGCGCCTGCTCACGCTCTCCGAGGGGCTCGAGGCGCACCACGCCGCGCGCACGACCCACAGGAAGTGAGTCCCGCACACACACACACACACACAAGCTGGCGCGCCGCCGCGCCGACGGCCGCTGGCTCGTGCGCTGGTTCGGCGAGCGCCGGCCCGCCGCGCTGCCCGCCCAGCGCCTGCTCACGCTCTCCGAGGGGCTCGAGGCGCACCACGCCGCGCGCACGACCCACAGGAAGTGAGTCCCGCACACACACACACACACACACACACACACACACACGCACACCCACACCCACACACCCCGCGTGCTCGCTAAATCGTTGCTAGGGCACCGAGTGCTAAAAGTTCACATTTGTAAAAAAAACGATTCATGAACATTTTGTTACTTTTTTACACCGCTCGGTAACAAAACACCAGAATTCCTACAATTACTACTCTCCTTCTTAACCAAATTTCCAAAACAACAACTTACTATTAACTTAATATTAAGCCGACGAAAAAGCTAACTTTAAATAATCAAGTAGGCCGTTTGCCTGTTTGTCCGTCGATAACAATAAAAATAATAATCATGTAAATGTTAAGTTTTGGGATTCTAATATATTACAAATCTAGTATTTCAAATCGTAGGGTTTCGGCAATTGGTACTTTCATAACGGGCACAGATGTCCCCGCCTACCAACAGAAATGAAACATGACTCAGTTAATAGAACTTGACTACATAACTTTTTCTACGACAACGATTTCTTATTTTTATTAAATACACCTCCCCCCATCCATCCATTTTGCAATTAAAATAGTTATACCGCCTTTCTGGATCCTAATGAACTTATTGACATGCATGAAACAAAGTAGTTTTGATATCTAGGCGAATTCGTTACCGCTTAAACTTTTAGTAACAAAAAAGGAAATTTTCTGTCAATTATCTAGGACACAATGAATAAAGTTTTATCTATATATATTATTTTGGTATGTTGGTGGGGACATTACCCCAACAATAACAACCCGATCAAGTGCAAGCCGGAGTTGCACACCTAGGGCTTCGTACCGTCACACAATTATAATCATATTTCAAATTGTATGTTATGCATTTTTCGCAAGCCTAACTCACACTAGGCCGGCTTCAGCTATTTGTTGTTTTTCTTGAGGGTTTAAAACTAAACTTTTTGGAGGCCTTTCCGGGGATGTTGGAGACACCTAAAAAGTATTTTTTTGTCCGTTTTATTACCGATAAATGTATTGGATTTTGGTAATTAAACAGATGACAAATTACATTTTGGGGTTAAAGGAAATTCTTTCACTGTTTAAAATGGTGGTTCCCCACCAATGTGCACTTTTTCC